>QEPC01003743.1:4898738-4925838 GCA_003113815.1 Sphenodon punctatus | reverse complement strand
GAAGAAGAACAGAAGGTTGCTACCTTGCAAACAAGGTTCTTTGAGATGGCTCCAAACATTCTCACAACACCCACCCTTCCAGCCCCAGGAATTCTTTTCTTATATTTCTAGAAAGGGTTTAAAGGAACTGTCATTCAGAGGGGGAGGGTTCTTTTTATAGCAGAGGAGCACAAGACCATCATGTGGTCTATTATTTGAACAGCGTGAGCGCGCACAACCCAGTTGTGAGAATGTTGGGAGCCATCTGGAAGAACCTTCTTTACAAGGTAGCAACCTTCTGATCAGCATGAGAAGGAGCTGCTTGTAAACAGCCTTATCTCCCAGCCCGATCCAGTGTCCCCGCTGCTGCTGCTGCTGCTGCTGCTGCTGCACTACTAGAAGGCAGAGGCAGGTGAGGAATGGGGTCTGGAGCCAGGGAGGAGAGGAAGAATCACTTTCTGGGGGAGAAGCTGGCTGCAGCCTGCTGCCCAGCCAGGCAAGTGCGGGGCCCCAGCTGGCGGCGGGGCCATGTGCGGCCACACATGTGGCACATGCCTGGGGCCGGCCCGGAGTGGCCATGAGTGCTGTGTGGCTTATGGGAGTGTGAATTTCCCTGCACCACCTTCAGACAGGTGGTCGAATCAGTGGCTCTTGGATGGCCATGCATGGTAACATCTCATTTAAAAACACCCAAAGGATCATAGTGAGGAGTTAGAAAAGGGCTCTGTTTTGAACTCTCTGGGTGAAAACAGACATAACGCTAACTCCCCTTTAACACCGCTTTAACATTTTTTATGCATATTGTGGGACTGCATAGGGCACAAATGCAGCCCTGCAACATGCACAAGAAATATTAAAGCGATGTTAAAGTGGAGTTAGTGTCTGTTTTCACTCTCTGATGCTATGCCTGTAAATCTATCTTTCCTTGGGATATTCTAGGCATAAGTGCAAGTTTTCTAGCCTCATAAGGTAAAAACACTCATGACAATGGTGTGGCAGCAGCTTGAATCTACCCAGGGAGAATTCCACAGCGGACATGTGGGCAGCGGGACGGTGGGCACGTTTGTTTAGCATCCCAACCCAGCCCAGGGTTGGGATGCTAAACAAACGTGCCCACCGTCCCGCTGCCCACATGGCCCAGATAGGGCATGTGGGAGGGAGTATCATAAACATGTGACTGGCCAGCCCCATCTCTGGGTAATTTCAGATGTGATGGGCCCAGAGGCCCGCCATGCTGAACCACGTACCAGGATCAGGAATCAGTCCGGCCATCCTTTAGACGTGCTGACCTGATTCCTACCAAGGATCGGGGAGGCGGCGGGGCTGTGTGATGTGAGATGTAGCCGCACAGCCCTGCCCCCCCCCCCACTCCCCTGGCCACCCACTCTCCGGGAGACGGGCAGGCACAGTGGCCAATATGGCCACTGCACCCAATCCCATCCCATGGTTGGGACCATGATCCGGGATGGGCCAAATGTAACAGATGTTACTTTTGGCCCATCCCGGATCATGGCCAATCTAACCATGATTCTGGACCTCCGGGCGGCTGGAGGTCCAGAACCGTGGTCATTCTGATCCCTGCCAGTGATTCACTGTGGTGAACATCTGGCAGGGAGCAAACAGATGTTATGAAACTCATGGCCACCACAGGGGATTCACTGTGGTTGACCGTGGTCTTGTAACATCTGAAATTACCCTCTGTGTTGCGCCCAGAGCCCCGCCCCCCAGCCATGACAGACAGTCATGGCAACCAGTGATGGCCAGCCATGGCGGCCCCGACCTGGGCCAGAAAAAGATGTGCTAGCCGGTCAGGCGGGCCTTACTCCAGACTGTGACCTTGGAGGTTTTCCAAGGTCACAGCCCAGGCTAGCTGCTGATCCCGGGCCAACATCTGGCAGTGCCTGCACATACATGCAGGTTAGGTCCAGGACAAAGTGGGCCAAAGTGGGCCACAGTGTGCTATTGTCATGACTGTTTTTACCCCTAGTTCATCCACCAGTGTCCAGAGGAGTCACACAAGCACTTGCCATAGGTGTCACTAGCTTTAGCTCCAATGCAAGGCCATATTGTATTGTATATATTGTAATAACCCGCTCTGAGCCTTAGGGAAATGGGAGGGATAAAAATGCAAATAAACAAACAAATAAATACATAACATTGGAGCCGTCATTTTCTTGGCAGACAAATTACTGATTTTTAGAATTGTCCTTTCATTTCAAGATTATCTTAATGCCCAAGCTAAAGACCTGATCTTGAGAGCAGGCTGAGCATTCCCTTTGAGGTGCTGTGTGCCTTCAGTTCCCCTTGACCTTGATAAGAAGCAAAAACATGCAGCTTCTGTCAGGAGCGCACTAATGCTAGCAGTGTGCTTCATGTAGCTTTTAATGAAAGAATCTCTGTCTATCCATGTGTATTACACAGGATCTGGTTGGTTTCATAGTATAGAACAGAGAAGGAAATTAATTGTTTCTGTGCAATCTGGTAATATTCATGTCTCTAATATGCTGCCACTCTGAATTTCTAAAAGCTATTGCTAAATCCTTGACTATTATTGTTACTACTTATTCTTGGGCAAGGTGGACAGTTACTCAGATTGACCCCTTTCCAGTTCCAGGATCTGGCCCCTGGATCCATTTCCTACCCTCAAGCACTGAAATACTGTGCTCAGTGTAAGGAAGCAGAGATGAGAGTCTGCATACAAGGATATGAGACAGAATCCATGGTTCAGATCCATAATCTGGAGCCTCCTCTCCTGAAGGCACCTTAAGCATTTCCACAAACAATGTGTCCCTCAGAGATTACACTTATTTTTGGAGTGGCCCTTGGGGGGGGGGCAGGGGGAGGCTCCCCATCCATGAGCTAGGCCCTGGATTTGGCATTCACTGAACATGCAGATTATATCGCTGATCCACAGGAAACATTCCAAATGGCAGGATACAGTTCACCTATGATACTTATATCTGACCTTCACTTCTATAGCACCTGAGCACACCCCAGTCTGGAATGGATTTATCTTCCAAATACTTCTGCAAAGCAGGGAAGCACTATTATCTCCATTTTGCACAGAAAGACTAGGTGACCTGTCCAAGGACACACAGAAAGTCTGTGGCAGAGAAAGGAACTGAAGCTAGGTGTCCTGAGTTCCAGCCTAGCCCTTTTAACCACTGGGCCATCCTTCATCTGCATTAAGAGAGAGGCAGGTTCAATGGTTTCTCTTGTCTTATTAATCTGCAGAAATATAACATAACAGCATACAATAGGTGGCACTCCATCAGCATCTTTGAGGTAGTCTATTATTTTTAGTTATCAGCACAGATATAAGTAATTCAAATAACTTCTCCTTCTTTTGTCATTCAGGATCTGGCCCAGGAGGTGCACAGATGACTAGGCCATGTATGTGAATAAGAGGAATAAGCCTATTTTCTGTTTACTTTGAAAAAGTCCAGGATTGGCTTCCATTTATCTTCCGATAAGTCCTTGTCTGATGGGGCTCAGGTTGTAATCTGTTCCAAGGACAGGTGCTCTTTAATGAGGGATGGGAAATTTGCCGGTCTTTCTTTAAGGAGCTAGATGAATAAAGTGCTGAGAAATGGCATGAAAGCATATTATCAGTAAATAGTTTCCACTGTGTTTGTGACTGTTCTTAATGTTTTATGAATATGCTAAAAAATTTGCTCAGGCATTTTTCCTTGGGCGCTCTAGTTAATTACTTATGCAGAGTGCTTCTACTCTGTTCCTTGCAAAATGTGTTGTGCATTAATTCTGATTATGTACAAAAACCCACCTGCAAGGAAAAACTCTGAATCAGTAATGCTGATCAAATGAGCAGGTCTCCTGGGGCTTTACTGAGAAACAGGATACTGGACAGAATTAGAATCTTGTAGCTAAGGCTATTCATAATGTCATTAACATAAAGGCAATTAAATGAGTTTTTAACCTACAACCCTTTATTGTTATTAATGAACATTAGAAAAACACAGGAGATAAAATTGGTAATTATCTCTGCACCAAGCTATGCAATAATGTGTTTAAATATAAAAACAAAACAAATGATTATTGTTAGTATTTTCAGGAGCAGAAACCCCCAGGAGCTGCTCAGTCACATTTAATCACATGGTACTACACCAAGAGGGTTAATTAAAAGAGGGCTTTACCTTCAGCATGCTTAGTGATTCAGTTTAGTGTGGAATCAACAAACATAAATGTGAATCTGCACAATGTTCAGAGCTAGTCTTTCTCCTTTCAGGTTAACCACCTTTGCAAAAACCAAGAATGATTTTGTTTCCTTGTAATCAAGTTTTTATTGTACACTGCTTTCAAAACCAATTCCAAGAACAACTGTATAAATCCCAGCTCATAGCCTAAGCTTACTCTTCTATAAAAAAAGAATTTAGGAATCTGAAAGAGATGTACATTTTAAAAGCGATGGTAAATGAGGTTTCAATGCTGCAGAATATCAAAGAGCCTCCAGTTCAGGGTTGTTGTTTTTTAATGCAAACTATTGTATCGTATACATAAGCAACCATAAATTATAGCAGATTTTCTAAGGGGGGGGGGGGAATTAAAGTTCAGCAAAACACCCTATGTCTAGAAACAGACTTGAGCTTATTAATTCAGTGCATGTGCTCTCCAATTTAAGTTCCAGAATCTGTTAGCAACTTAATAATTTTGCATTCATTTTTGTACACTGATTCAAGTCCAGAACTCATTTTTCTAGGGGGGTGGGAGGGAATAGCTGAGCAACCGCCAATTAATCTGTGTTTATAGCTTCTGCCTTGCTAGACTGAAGCTTCCCTAGGAAAGGAGCTCCTTTAAAATGCCCTGCAGTATGACACACCATGGCAGAGCAGGCACCCTCTTGTTTGAAAAACACAGCACTTGGCAGCATTTTTCTATTTGATTTCCTCGGTTTTAGCAAGTGAAACAGTGGCGGAAATTGCTATTATAAAAACCTATTGCATATGGTACATCCTGACGGTATTCTTTGTATAGTGTCTCACTGTGCAGAGTCTGCGCAGTATCACAAAATTATTTTTCCTAAAACTGCAATCCTCCAGCTACTTAATCCAGAATAGTCTCACTGAAGTCAATGGGACTACTCCGGAGTAAAGAGTTTCAGCACTACCGCTAAATCGTGTGGTCCTCTAGCTGTTTAGTTCTAATGCAATTAGTGCTTAGTACCAATGCAAGTCTCTTTCACTGCAGTGGGACTTGTGTCAATACTAAGGGCGAGCATCAGCACTAAACAGCCAGCGGATCATGTCCTTAGTGCTACAGCTGGGGAGAGGAGCTAGCTTTTGCAGCATTAGCAGAGAGTATGTGGAGATATCGTGTGTTTTTAGATGATACATTAAAGACGTTTTAGTCTGTTTTATGATGTTTTTAATGTGATCATTTAAACAGTTAAAAAATTTCATTTTAAAACACTTCCTGGTTTTAGTTTGTTTTCTAAAAACAACTTTCTCCAGGTTTTACTGAAACGTTTCAATTTGGAAACGTTGCAGAGAAATTGTTGTAAACGGTTGAGAGAAGGGGACCTTGGGATTGCTAAAGTCCTCCAGCATAATGCTAAAATGTTTTAGACATTTACACGCACAATTCATAGAACATTTTAGTAAAGATCGTCTAAACAGAATAAAACGTTTTTGTTATGACCGTGAGTCATACCATTCTGTCTGTTAAGAATGTTTTATTGTGATTGTCTAAAAACAGCCACAGAGTCGAGGTTTGTTTTACTGCCTTCTCTCACACATTATAAATTTGGGCTGACTCACACAAGGAGGCTATCCCCAAACAGTCCTTTTTAATATCTAGGACTATTCCGAGTATTAAAAAAAAAATTGCGAGTATTTCCAATGGTCCAAGGACCAGTCCCGAGTGTTCAGGTCAGTCCTCAAACCCTCAGAGAATACTTGGAATTTGGAGAGCTGGGCAGGGAAGGGGACCAGAGGGCCCCTGGGGGGAGGGAATAGGCCAGCAAGGGTCAGGGAAGAGGGAGTGGGGGCCTAGCAGGGCGTCAGGGATAGTGTACTTACCCTCTGGAGGGCAGTCCTGCAACGCATGGCCTCTTTCCAGGCTGGTAAAAAAATAAAAGAAAAGAAAAGAAAAAGAAAAAACTGGACATGCTCAGAAGGGCCTGAATGGCACCTTCTGAGCATGCTCAGACCTTTCCAAAGTGGGTAGTGTCAGCACGCTGCGGGCACCATCTTGAATGTGGCTAGCCAGTTGTGGGCATGCTCAGAAGTTCTGGGCATGCTCAGAAGAACACTACCGTACTTCTAGTACCGATTTTTAAATTTATATTGGTATACAAATTGGTATATTGAGTTAGTAAACAAAAAAATTGGCATGAAAATAAATTTGTTAAAGTGTCTGGAAATTGACTTTCCAAGGCAGGAAAGTTCATATTCTGGGATGGAAAACCCATAAATAATTGTTTTAAGAAGAAAAATTGAAAAGAAAAAAAAACACTAAAGAAATTGGAACCAGAAGTAACTTTCCAGGACCAGAAGTTGCCAAAAAATTGTTGGGACTTCATGGAAACCTGATAAATAGATGTCAGGAGTCAGTATAGCAATAAAAATGTTCAAAAAAGTTGACATTCTGGGACCAGAAATCAACATTTTGGGACACTGGGTACCCAACTGGGTCATAATCAGGTACTGCATGGTACCTGATTGTTACTGGGCTGAATCGGGTACTGGAAATTTGATGGATTACCCAGTTTTTCAGGTACCCTCTTTCAGGTCTACCCTGGCCCAGAGAGGCATTAGCAGATAACTGCCTCTTGTGAACAAGTCCCTAATCAGTACAAAATAGAAAATAGGTGTTTGAGAAGGGGTGGCTTCTGTGGTGTGACAAAAGTAGCTTTGGATACTTAATTTTGATTGATGACTGAAAATAACCGCTGGTTTGGTTGCCTGCAGCATGATTCTAGTGCTGTGCTTTTTTTTTCATTGTTGATAACAAGGCAGTGAAATTGACCTGGGAAGAACTTTTGCTGAGAAAACTCTCTCAATGGGAAAGGAGTCACCAAGGTAGGGGAGGAGGGAGCAGTAGCAGAGGGTATTTTCAGACGTTACGTGGTCAATGTCCACCACAGTCAATTCCTTGTGGTGGCTTGGACCACGTAACGTCTGTTGGGGGGGAACGGATGTTCCCCCCCAGATGTTACCACAGCGGGGAATCACCTTCACCACGCAAGCGGCCGAATCGGCGGGACCAGGGGCCGCCGCGTGGTGAAGGTGATTCCCCGCCGTGGTGACCCCCGCCGTCACATCTGGACGGCGGCCACGGCCCAGAATCCCCGCAGGGATTCCAGCCCGTGGCCTTAGCAGGCGAGCGCTGCAGCGGCATTGGCTGCGGCGGCCGCCTGTCTCCCCAGAGGGCGGGCAGTGGGGAGTGTGGAGGGGGCGGGCCGTGTGGCCGCACGTTGCACCGCGCGGTCCTGCCCCCTCCCCGATTCCCCACCAGGATCCCTCGGCACGTCTGTTAGGGCGTGACGGGTCATCCCGGCGGGGGATGAATCCATTGATTTTGTGACAGGGCCAATTGGCCCCGTCTGAAAACACCCGATGTCTCTTGACACCAAGAGGTCCAGGAATTGACGTTGCCTGAAAGCAACATCATCAGCTATGATAGAGGGTCTTGAAGACAGAAAGCGGTGGACATTGTGAGATGTAGAGTTATGTAATTTTAAGGGAATAATTTTCTTTTCAGAGGGAAAACTGGAGGCATTGGTGTGTTGTGGGCAGCAGCTGGGAGCTGTCAGGGAAGCCATTTCAAATGGAGCACACAGAGGGAGATTATCAGAGAAACCACAGCTCTCTTGGGAAAAGCAAGAAGAGTAGAGAATGGGGAAATATCTGTGGAGTCTTCCGTCTTATGTGCCTCAGAGGCATGAGACTGAGAAAAGGCTAAAAAGGAGAAAAGCCTAACAGCTGACCTAAAACTGCTTGGGAACAGGAATCACCAGTATGGATCCAGAGATGTTGGGACCTTGTGTGAAATGGCGATGGGCACCCCTCCTAGCACAGGAATATTTGATGGACGCAGCCTGGCTCACCCATTAGAAAAAGAAAAATATTATCATAGTTCATTTTTGATATTCTGTTAAATATAGCATCCCCTTCAGGGGCCAGGATTCCCTGCACCACAGGCCTCTATATTTCACAGATGTTGTTATATCTAGTTTGTTCATCAGCTAAGTATATTGCGGGCCTCCTTCTGAATCCGGAATGCTCTTGGGGAGTTAACCTCGGTTCTTGATGGCCGCTCGCTCAGTGACCTCGTGGCTGTTTGGAACACTCTGCTTACTGAGGCCATCAACTGAACGGCTCCAAGGCATCCACTTCCTAACTGCGGCGCCGACAACACAGGTCCCCCTGGTTTACGGAGGACCTGCGGTGGATGAAGCAAGAAGGGCAGCAGTTGCAGTGATGATGATGCCGCTCTCGTGCTGAAGCTGACCAGTAGCATCATAGAGCCAGCTTACGTGCCTATGCCGCGGCTGTGAGGGCAGTAAAGAAGGTGATGAGGGGGCTGGTCAGTCTGGCCTCCCTCTCCCTGGAACTGGAGTCTACCAGTGCTCCCTGTGACACTTTTGTCGACTTTTTTGTAGATAAAATTGCTCGAATTCACCACAACTTTGACTCCACGCTTGAGGCAATAGGAGATAATGGAAGCCCTGTCTTGTCTTGTTTTATGGGATAAGTTTCCCCTGGTGTTGCCCACTGATGTGAGGGATGTCCTGAGTTCTGTGAGGGCCACTTTTTGTGAACTTGACCCGTGCCCGTCCTGGCTGGTTAAGGCCAGCTGGGAGACATTGGGGCTGTTGTTGGCTGGGGACAACAGCCCCAACCCTCATTGGGGCTGTTGTTGGCTAGGGAGAGAAGAGTGCTGGACCACCTCAAGGAGGCAGTGGTGTGGCCTCTGCTCAAGAAACCATCATTGGATGTTGACTCCCTCACCAGCTATCGGCCTATCTCTAACCTTCCCTTTTTAGGGAAGGTTATTGAATGGGTGGTGGCTCAGCAACTTCAGGGGCATCTGGACCACATCAGTTTTCTTGATCCCTCACAGTCCAGCTTTCATCTGAGGTTTGGCACTGAGACGGCACTTGGTCGATGACCTCCACTGTGAATTGGACCATGGTCATTTGACCCTGTTGATTCTGTTAGATCTTTCAGCTGCATTTGATACCGTTGACCACTAGATGTTGGTGGCATACTGGCAGGACAGAGCTGGGGTGGGCAGGATTGTTCTTGAATGGTTCCACTCTTTTCTGGCTGGAAGAACTCAATGTGTGGTCCTGGGTGAGTGTTCATCTTCTCCCTGGGACTTCACATGTGGAGTCCCGCAAGGCTCTATTTTGTCCCCTCTCCTGTTCAATGTGTACATGCAGCCTTTGAGCAAGGTTGTTCGAAGGTTTGGTATGCGGTGTCATCAGTATGCTGATGACACCCAACTTTGCTAACTTTGCCTGTCTTTTTCAGCTGACCCAGACCTGGCAGTCTCAGTGCTTACCTGGTGTTCGGACTGGATGAGGGAAAACAGTCTGAAACTGAATCTTGACAAGATGGAGGTGATGCTGGTGGGTAGGGCTGAGAGAGTGGTAGCCCCCATTATTGATGGGGTTTGCCCACCGTTGGTCCATCGGGTCCGTAGTCTGGGGGGGGTGCTCCTGGATTTGTGGCTCTGCCTGGATGACCAGGCAGTGACCATGGCAAAGGGAGCTTTCCGTCAATTACATCTGGTACGTCGGCTTATGCCGTATGTCTCAGATACAGATCTGGCCACCATCATCCACGCTTTCATCACTTCAAGACTGGACAATTGCAATGCACTCTACATGGGGCTACCTTTGGTGATGGTCCAAAGATTGCAGCTGGTGCAGAATGTGGCAGCTTGTCTCCTTACAGGGATAGGTCGCCATGAGCACATTACACTAGTGCTCCGTTCTCTGTACTGGCTGCCTATAGTCTTCCGGGCCCGGTTCAAGGTGTTGGTATTGACCTATAAAGCACTAAATGGCCTGGGTCCTGCTTATCTGCGGGATCAACTCATCCCACCGGGGTTGTCAATGCCTCCTTTAGGGAGGGCAGAGTGCCAGGCCGCCTCAAAGAGGTGTTGGTGCAGCCTCTGTTCAAGAAACCATCGCTTGACATTGACTCCCTTGTCAGCTATCAGTCAGTCTCTAATCTTCCCCTTTTAGGGAAGGTTATTGAATGGGTGGTGGCTCGGCAGCTTCAGGGGCATTTGGATCTGGTCAGTTTTCTTGATCCTTCGCAGTCTGGCTTTCACCCTGGATTTGGCACAGAGACTGCACTTGTGGCTTTGGTCGATGACCTGCACCCTGATTTGGATCAGGGTAGATCATCTCTGTTGATTCTATTAGATCTGTCAGCAGAGTTTGATACCGTTGACCATGAGATGTTGGTGGCGCGTCTGCGGGACCGGGGTGGGGGTGGGCGTAATTGTTCTTGAATGGTTCCATTCTTTCCTGGTCAGGAGAACTCAATTGGTGGTACTTGTGGAGTGTTCATCATTTAGATTGTAAGCTCTTGGGAAGGGACTGTGTCTACCTTACTTTCTGTAAAGTGCCAGATACATCGCTGGTGCTATATAAATGCTTCTAATAATAGTATAATAATAATTTCCCCGGAACCTCATGCATGGAGTTCCGCAGGGTTCTATTCTGTCCCCTCTCCTGTTCAATGTATATACGCAGCCACTGGTCAAGGTCACGAGAGGGTTTGGTGTTTGGTGCCATCAATATGCTGATGACAAACAGCTCTACCTTTCTTTTTCAGCAGACCCAGGCCCGGCAGTCTCGGTGCTTACCCAGTGTCTGGCGGCTGTGAGGGATTGGATGCGGATGAGCCGTCTGAAGCTGAATCCCAACAAGATGGAGGTGATGTTAGTGGATAGGGCTGGGGAAGTGGTAGCCCCCGTCATTGACGGTGTCTGTCCACCATTAGTCGCTCAGGTCCATAGTCTAGGGGTGCTCCTCGACTCACAGTTCCGCCTGGATTCAGGAACTTCTGAATCACATGGAACTGACTATGTCACTTCTCAAGAACCTGGGGTTTGTCCTCAGCCTCGCAAAGTCACACGTACACCCTACACAGCGACTACTGTTTATAGGGGCAATCTTGGACACCAGACACGTGAAGGCATACCTTCCCACAGAGAGACTTGCCGCCATACGACAGGCACTGAACATTCTTCAAACGCATCCTACCAAGTCGGTTTGATTTTTTTCTCCACCTTCAGGGGCTAATGGCTTCAACCAACATGGTAACGCCACATGCACGCCTACATCTAAGACCCCTACAGCAATGGCTGGCCAGCAACTACACTCCCGCCATCCACCCCCTCAACATGAAGTTGTCTATAACAAGGGAACTTCTTCTAAATCTACAATGGTGGGCAAATGCAGAACAGGTTCTAAAAGGGGTATCATACGATCCTCCCAGCATTCAGGCTGTCATTACAACAGATGCATCCCTGACTGAATGGGGGGCGCACATCGAAGACGTCAAAGTGCATGGTCTCTGGTCTCAAGAGGAGACACGCCTGCACATCAACCTGTTGGAACTGCGGGCCATACATTGGGCGTTGAAGGCTTTGCTTCCTCGTATCAAGGGTCAGAACATTCAAATCGTCACAGACAATACCACAGCCATGTGGTATGTAAACAAACAAGGGGGAGCACATTCCACTCGTTTGTCAAAGGAAGCAGAGACCATTTGGCACTGGTGTATAGATCACGACATACATGTTCACGCCATTCATTTGGCAGGACACGACAACTCGAGGGCGGATTACCTCAGTCGCAAGTCAACGGACCAACACGAATGGTCACTGAAAGAAGAGGTCTTGATAGACATATTTCAAGACTGGGGAACTCCAACGATAGACCTATTCGCATCGCAGGGAAACGCCAAACTACCGAAATTCTGCAGCCGAGCAGGTATGGCACCAGAATCGATATCGGACGCCTTTGCCATATCTTGGCACGGGACATTCCTTTATGCGTTTCCACCGTTTCCCCTCATTCACAGAGTCTTGTGCAAAGTCAGGACGGACAGAGCCCATCTCATTCTGATTGCTCCTTTTTGGCCCCGCCAAACCTGGTTCCAAACCTTACTGGGAATGGCGACACAGATCAGGAGGCTCCCGCCGATCTCCGATCTGCTCTCTCGAGAACGGGGAGAAATTCTTCACCACGATTTGCAAATGCTCCACCTCTCCGCTTGGTTGATTCGACCCCAATGAGCAATTTACCGCCGGAGGTTTCAGAAATATTTCTGAATTCAAGAAGACCTTCAACTCGCAAATGTTATGAGATGAAGTGGAGGCGATTCCGTATGTGGTGTGGGGCACAGTCTATCTCTCTGCAAACCTTGGACATGAACCATGTTTTCCTTTATCTTCTGAATCTACAGAAGTTACATTTGTCATTGGCTTCCATAAAAGTACATCTGGCGGCTCTTTCCTCACGTTTGCAACCAGATGATAGTGAAACTCTTTTTTCTCACAAACTGATGAAGTCTTTTTGGAAAGGACTGATGAACACTTTCCCTCAGAGGTCAAGCCCTGCTCCTCAGTGGGACTTGAATCTAGTGCTGTCAAAACTAATGTCTCCTCCTTTCGAACCTTTAGCTTCTTGTAGCATGGAGAATTTGTCTATTAAAACGGCATTTTTGGTGGCAATTACTTCAGCTAGGAGGGTGAGTGAGCTCACAGCCCTTAGAGCTTCCCCTCCTTATATACTGTTCCATAGGGATAAAGTTGATCTACGAATTGATCCCTCTTTTATTCCCAAAGTAGTTTCCAGTTTTCATCTTAATCAGACAATTTCACTACCAGTTTTCTTTCCTAAACCTCATACTTCTGTTGAGGAACAAAGGTTACATACGTTAGACGTTAAAAGAACGCTTGCTTTCTACATCGATAGAACCAAATCTATAAGAGCGTGTGATTCCCTATTCATTTCATATGGGGGTCAAAGGATTGGAGTCAAGCTTTCCACACAGAGACTTTCAAAGTGGATCTTGTTGTGTATTCAGAAATGTTATGCCTTAGCAGACAAGGTTCCGCCTGCAGGATTGAGGGCTCACTCTACTAGAGCTACTGCTGCTTCATTGGCAAACTTCCAAGGGATAGATTTATCAGACATCTGTAGGGCTGCCACATGGGCGTCTGTCCATACGTTTACAAGACATTACTCTTTGGATCTGGCGGCCAGAGCAGATTCCCAGGTGGGAAGAGCAGTGCTAGACTCCTTCTTGAATGATCATCCTCGACTCCCTCCTCCTTGAGGTGAGATAACTAGAACTGCTTATTACTCTCCCAAGAGTGAGAATCGCGGAGATCCTCGAAGAAGAAACGGAGGTTACTTACCAGTAACTCTGTTCTTCGAGAGAGCTCCGCGTATTCTCACATCCCGCCCGCCTTCCCCTCAGTCTTGGATGGACATGCCAGGTCTTCCAGGCTGGGTTGGAAGGAACTGAGGCGGTGAGGGCTCCTCCCCCTATTTATACTTCCATCCCTCGTGATGCGGGCCCGCGCTTTTCTCGGGATGGGAGGGGGTGGAGGGGGCGGAGCCCTCACCATGTTCTAGTCTTTTCCAGACGTAATCTGCCTGGATACTGCTGACGAGAGGTTTTCCGGTGCCTGCAGAGCAGGAAGTGAATCCCCAAGAGTGAGAATACGCGGAGCTCTCTCGAAGAACAGAGTTACTGGTAAGTAACCTCCGTTTTACAGGACTGGGCCCCTTTTAAGCCTGGTGTCATGAGAGGAATCATTGGAATCCAGTGAGGTGGAAAATAGATGGGGAATCCAAAAAGACAGAGTAATTAAAGCACAGCAGATTAAAATCCCTCTGAAAAAGAAGAATGCATGTTCTTTGGAACAAGATGCAACCAATGTGGCTTCATGGGGCACTGCTCAAAGATCTGAGGGTTGTTTTTTGTTTTTGTTTTTTAAAGGGGGTGGGAGGAGAAACCTGTGCTGAAAATAATGAAGTAGGGTGGGATCCCAAACAGAATATAAAGAACCAATTAAGGATCACAGGGACATGAGGAAAGCAGAATTAATCACTGCTAGATTAAAGCATTAGAGTGGCTTTTATAATGGGTGGGGGAGAAATATTGGTAAGAAAAAAGGCCCACAGATATTGACTCCAAAATGGGTGAGGGATTTCTATTTGAAATCTACCTTTAGAAAAGAGCTATTGATCCTAAGCAGGTGAAAGTTCCTTGGGAAATATGATCATATGCAAATCAGCAGGGCTGGGTGTCATGCCCTAGGATGTTAAGGTGAATAGCAAATGAACTTAAAAAAACACAGATAATTATTCTGGGAAAGTCATGGTAAAGGGGAAAAGGTTAGTATTTTTCTTCCAAGAGAGAAAGGAGCCTGCCAGTAGTACATAGAAGGTCTAACAGATGTGATAAATATTAATAGGGGGAAATAAATATGGAGACGGTAATGAAGCTGGAGCAATTAGCATCATGACTTGAAAGAATAAATATTGCCAGACAAACATGGCTGTAATTCTGTGGAAATGATCAGCGTTAGTGGGGGAATTAATCCAAGAAGATATAATGATATATCTGGATAAGGCTATAATAATATATTTGATACGGCTTATAAAAAGCTTCCTGCCCCTGCTGAACTCAAATATCACGAGAGCCAGAACAAACAACCTGTACATGTATCCCATGCAGGGTTGCCACCGCTCACAGTTTCATCCTGAGATTCCTACATGCCAAAATGGAAGCCTCAGGGTAAAACGGTGAGAAGTGGTGACCCTAATCAAATGACCTAGGGCTCGGCAGCAAAGGAACTAAGTAAGCCCCAGGGCATGGGTGTAACTTAGCGCTAAAATTTGTGGGGGATGCTGATCCTCACAAGACCCACCCGATAGTCCTGGAATTGCAAGGGAAGGGAATATGTGGGGGACACAGCTCTCACGCCCCCCCCCACTATAATTCCTCCAGTGTGCGTAACTGGAGTATATTGGGAAGAAGAGAAGCTTATTGAAGAATTATGCAAAGAGAAGGGAAGGAAGGGCCTAAGGTGCCAAGGAAAGGCCAGAATTGTCAAGAGAGAGAGGGGGGCCTTAAGGTGTGTTGTTGAGAGGAAGGGTGAGTAGCAAAGAGCTGAGGTTAGGAAAGCTCTCCTAGGGAAGGAAAGAGAAGTTCTTGCTGCAGAGAAAAAACTGGAGACCCTCGAGCATCTCAGAGTTGTTCATATAAGTACCTGAACAAAAGTGATCCTTCAGTTTTCCTCGGGGTCACCCACCCTGTTCAGCACTATCGACTTTTCTAAAATGTTTTGTGTACTTGCAGTAATGCTTCCAATAGCACTGAAGCATTTTTCTGAGTGAATTGCGGATAGTGGAAAACCAAGTTAGTAAAATCCACATTTATTTTTTTTAGCCAACTTGTTCCAAACACCTGAAAGTCTCAAGTTTCTTGACAGCTACAGATCTCTCTCTGCTGATGCAGAAGCAGACTGAGCTTGCTATATAAGTCTGCTATACACTAGTGTAATGAAAAAAGGTCCAGGCTAGTCACAGATTTTTGTAGATTCAGATATGATGTGCATACTAAACAGGTTTTCCTCTTGCTCCTTCTGGTGGTATAAGTCTCTCTCTTTTAGCGGCTTTTGAACTTATAGATGTTCCAGGAAGCCATTAAGCTACACAGGCTGTACTTGGCTTGGAAACTCTGGTGAAGGAAGAGGAAACTAAGATGGCCTCCAGCACTTTGTTTAGGAGAACACAATTCCTTCCAGCGATCTGTGTCAGTGCTGGGGAGGAAGATGGTATCATTTCTATCCTTGAGGCATTGATCAAGCAGTGTTGCAAACACACATTCATTTCATACATCCCACTTGTGGAGTGTGACATCTTACAAGCTGGAATTGCCTCTGTGTGTGTGTGTG
Source organism: Sphenodon punctatus (assembly GCA_003113815.1). Lineage (NCBI taxonomy): Eukaryota > Metazoa > Chordata > Lepidosauria > Sphenodontia > Sphenodontidae > Sphenodon > Sphenodon punctatus. The sequence continues at coordinate 4,909,902 of QEPC01003743.1, read as the reverse complement.
TGTATTTAAACCAGTTGTTCCTTCTTTGCTTTTAAATTGACTGTGCATTTCCCCCAAACAACGGGAGCAGATGCTATAGCAGTAAACAGAAGCACATAGCTCACACGTACTATGCAGCATCAGTTTCAAGTGCCCTCATTTTAGGCCTTTACGGTCAGAAATTCACAAGAACAAGCACCCTGATCACTTGATTACTGTGGCCTTAGATCATGGGGTAAAAGGGCTCCAAGGACTGACCCTCGTGCATAACTCTCAACATTTCCAGGCAGCAACCAAAGCGGGACAAGCCCATCCCCTCAGCCAATAACCCATCCCCTCAGCAAATAAGCTCCACCGTCTCCCATGCTTACACGTACACACACCGTCCAACATTCCTAGGGCACAGAGAGAGCCAAAACCTCTCCTGTTGATCATCCCACTTAGTTTCTTGTCATTCCATTGTCTCCCCATTATCCTCGCAAGTGTTTTTCCGGGGAGGCGAACAGAAAAGAGGTGCCTTGGGCTTGAATACCGGTCTTCTTGTCTCTCTCTTCTGAAAGAGGGACAGTTTGATCCCCTGCAGGAGGGACAGTGGGACTCAGCACCCAGAGAGATTCAGCACCCTACGTAAGGACCGTTGGGAGGTCTGTCCATGAGCAGTGCCGCACCCATAGCTCCGCCCATCTTACTTCCTCTTTGGTCAACCCAGGGCAGCCATATAAGGCCCCAGTAGGAAGCATCCTGCATCTGCACAACATGATAGTAGCTACACAGGTTTGTCTTCAAGACATGGGCCCTGATTGATTTCAAGATTCTGCTTCTGGCTCTGCCCTGGCCTCCTACTCTATGGCCCTTTTCACACAGACACTCTAACACTGATAAAAATGGGTGTTATGTTTTATTATACATGTTGCAGGGCTGCAGGTGTGCTCTATTTGTGCCCTGCAACATGTATAATAAAATGTAACACCCATTTTATCAGTGTTAGCGTGTGTGTGTGAAAAGGGCCCTGGTCCTGTCCAGCTTCCCAGTTTTGACTCTAGCTCCCAATTCAGCTCCAGTTTCCTAACTCTAGACTAGGGACTCAGCTTCTGGGTGTCTGACATGATAGCATGGCACTTGTGAGTGAATAAGTACTCAACTGTGCATCAGCCCGCCTGTCACTGATCAGCAAATCAAGTCAGTATATATATGGAGAGAGCTAGCATCCTTAGTTTATACCAGAACTTCTATGTTAAAATGCTGGGCAAATGGGCACCACCGTGGCAGATGAAATTCAATGCAGACACAAGCTAATGAGTCAGAGGAACAATTTAGGCTCCTTGTACAGATTGGTGGGTTCTAAATTAACAGTAGCCACGCAGGAAAACAGACCCAGGCATTACTGCAGGCAGCTTCAGCCAGAACATCTGTTCGCCATGCATAGCAGGCAGGATATTAAGTTGTACTGAGCAAGGGGAGAAAAAAAAATACTGAAAAAACAGATACCATTATAGAAGTCGCTGTTCAGTCTTGTTGACCCCATTCTAAAAAATTCAAAGATAGGGGTGTTTTTAAACATACAAGATGATGGGGAGGGGGGTACTCCACTTGGGTGGAGTGCGTGGAGAGGGATTCAGAGTGACTATCCTGGCCACGGAGATAAGCTGCCACACACTCCCTCTGCCATGGACCATGAGGGAGGGGAAAGCGTGGGGTGCCTTCAGACGGGCAGCAGGCTCCATGGATCCTGGGTGGCCATGCAGGGTAGCATCTCATCTAAAAACACTCTTAGGGGGCTCTAAAATGGTTAGAATAGTGAACAGATATCCATAAAAAGAACAATTGAGTAGACCAGGAAAAGAGAGGATATGAAGAAGTGATATGATGGAGGCATATAAATGAATGAAAACCATGGGGAATGCCAGTTGGGCACTCCTTTTTACCCTTTCTTATAATCAACAGTTAAAAGCCAACATTTAAAAAGTGATGATGAGCTGCACCATTAACATCTGGAACTCACTGCTAAAAGATATTTTTCAGTCAAGGAACTTAATAGGATTCCAAGGCTTAGACATTTCGAAGAGCATTAATGATACCACTAATCACATACGGCAAGACGATATTTTCAGGAGACATAAACCTTAAGTGGTCCAGAATGTAATAACTAACTGTCTTGGGGTAAAAAGAAGCTTCCCCCTTAGTCACATTATTGAATATTTGTCTTCTCTTAGGATTGTATAACTTTCGCTAAAAGTTAGTGTCCGAAACCTCTCGACCCTGCAAGATGCTGAGTGCCCTAAACTCTCATTGACATCAGTGGAAATTCATTGTCTTTAATGCCAGAAGGACTATTATGATCTTATAATTATTCATTCATAATCATTATTAATTATTATTATTACAGTTTGGGGTTTATACCCCACCCTTTTCCCCAAAGGAAGAGTTCAGTAAATTACAATGGGGGGGAGGGGGGAGAAAACATAAGATACCCAAATCCCACATTCAATTCCACACACAAAATGATTTTCATTTAAAATTACAATTTAAAAACCCAATTCAAACTGGCAATCCCCCTCATGTCCATATCTCCCCTCTCAGAGGGGGCAGTTTTGGCATGAACTCCACTCTTCCCCCCCCCACTCATGTTCCCCATTCCTCAAAGGGTGTCATGACACTCCCAGTCCTCAACATCCCATAGTCCCCCTTCTATTTCTATACGCTGAGTATCAAGGCTGTGGAGTTTGTCCTAGTAGTTTGATAAAAAGGATATCTTTCAGAAAACTAGTCAGACTCTGCTTGAAAACTCTGTGAACTATGCGTCATTACTCCCCTTTAACAGATGGGATGCTGAGGCACAGAGGCATGAAGTGATTCGCACAAGGTCATACTGGGAATTTGTGGCAGAGGTGGGTTGCGAGCCCATGTATACTAACCCCTAGTCCAGTGCCTATATCACCAAACCATTCCCTACCCCCTATTAAAGTTATCACCTCCTTAACCCTTTGCACAATTAGGCTGACAGCACTCCATGACACTGAGGATTCGGTCCTTATTTTGCCATCTTTACAATGAACACGGGATATTCTTCAAAGCCTGTACGGCAGAGTGTTGCCTGTTCCTTGATGAGACTCTGTCAAGCTGGGCAATAGAGAGCTGCCAGGCTGGAATGCTGACAAATATATAATGAATGGTCATGAAATCCACTGATTGACCACTGAGTCACATATTTATACCAGTCTATAATTATGGGAATCGGATGAACTGACACCAATTGGTCCCTCTTGTCGGAACAATTTGAAATGCATTTTATAACAAGGTTGTCCCCTCAGGAGTACAGGGAAGTAAGTGAAGATGGGGGGACTAAAGTCAGATAATCTTTCAGAAAGGGTGCCAGTTTCCCTGCTCCTCTGTCTCTCACTCCTGCCTCTTGGCCTCCCTTCACTTGTTTGGTCTTATGGACTTTTGCCACTTGAGTTGATGTTTCCCTTCTAAATGGCATTTCAACATGAATCTCCCTAGGTGTCCAGCATCCTTGGCTGGATTAACTCTTGGGTGCCATATGGTGCAAATGGCCTGTCACACATTCTCTGAATCAGTATTAAAAAACCTGCCAGACTGCTGACTTCTTTGGCATTGTGCCTTGTGGCTCTGTTAGCTGATAAGGGAGTGTGACACTGCCTGGAAATAATTGAGATTGAATTTTGCCAGGTTTTTCCAGGCTAAACTCTCCTCTTAGTTCCCTCCCTTCTCCCCCCACACTCCCTCTCTTTTAACTTCTTGATATCCTAAAAGCATTTCCTGGGTGCATGCTCCCTTCCTGCCAGCATACTCTCCGAACCAGGTCTCTAGAGCCTTGTGTGCACAAGACAAATGTGCACCTGCTTTGTAACTCCATTTTAGCTTAATTTAGGGTGTTTTCAAATAAGACGATAGCCCGCTGGAGTCTGTGTTTGGGCCGTGCAGCCCCCACTCACAAGTTTAGCATGTCCAACCTAATAAGCAGGCAGCCCCGGTGTGTAGTTCTTATGCATGCAGGCAGCCCCCACTCACAGGTTTAGTCCGACCTATTAGATGGGTGGGTGTTCTTCCAAGCCACGCTCCACCCGTCGCCCTTCCCAGTTTCCTGTCCCCTGTCATGACACACAGCCATGGTGAACTATGAGAAGAAGACTCTGTTTCTTGCTTCTGGCCTATTCTCACCCCAGGAGGTGGTCCATTGTGAGCAGCTACCTGGTCATGTGTGGCGTGCAGCCAATCCTAGCTAGGCAGTCGCCCAGTGCTTTAAGCTGTTCAAAACCTTTGGCGCGTGGTCTGCAGATTTCACAGATGCCTATAATGCAGCCATGGATCCCGAGAACTTCAAGGTGCTTGTTACTGCTGTTCAGCATAACCTGTGAGTCATGCAGCAGATCCAAGTTGTCTCCTCTCATTGCCTTGATGAGATTGCAAGGCAGAAATGGGCTCTCACAAGAGCTGTGGCCATGGTAGTGTGATACATCACATCACACATGTGGCTCCTGCTTTGGCGCCGTAGACTTGCCTTCCTCAGGCAACAATGGACCGTGCTGAGGAGAATCAAAGCCCTGCAATGTGTGCAGTGATTAGTGCTTAAACAAGAACACGGTGCATTCTTGTGAGAATCTGTGAGATTTTTGTAAACCCTGGTGACATCTTACAAGTTCTCACCAAGGTTTTCAAAAATCTTGTGAGAGTCTCAAAAATCCTCCCAAATGGTCTGCACGTCTGCAAAATAGTCATCGTGGCCATTCTGGACGTGTGGCCCCCCCAGTGGCCATTTTGCACATGAACAGAGTAGTTTTTGAGGTTTCGTGAAAATCTCATGAGATTCTTGAAACCCCCAAAACACTCTGATCATTCACAAAATGGTTGCTGTAACCATTCACACATGCTCGGCCTCCTGGTGGCCATTTGTGCATGTGCAGAAGGTTTTAAGGGTCCATTTGAGGTCCTCAAGAATCTTGTTGAGAATGGCTGGAAGAACAGTTTCCCGCAGATTCTCGACCCTGAAAATCTTGACGAGAAGGTCAGTCTCACTGAGATTCTCAACTAGGGGGGGAAATCGTTTCAGCCCTCGCAGAAAACTACCTCTCTGGAGACATGGAGTTCACTCACCAACACCCTGCATATGGCTGTACCCACCAGAAGGCTGGTCTGGGTGAAGGAAAGAAGCACCAACTGGTGGGAGAAAGTGCTGTCCACTTGGGGAGATGCTGAGTGGATCTCCAGCTTCAGAATGCCCAAGCAGCTCATCCTCCAGATAGTCAAGACCTTCAGGCTGCAGCTGGAGAAACAGAGCATGGTGATGCGATTGCCCATCCCGGTGGAGAAACATATGACCATCGCCATATGAAAGCTCACCACTCCAGACTCCTGCTGCCCAACAATTCATCATTAGAATCTGCATGGCGACTAACATTCTTGTCAAGGTCTGAACAGTGATAGTGGATGATATTGCTGCTGGACTGGTGGTGCAGTTGGCTAACCCCACAGAGGTATTATTATTATTATTATTATTAACAAACATTTATATAGCGCCAGCAGTGTACCTGGCACTTTACAAAGTAATAAAATAGACACGGTCCCTGCCCCTAGGGCTTACAATCTGAGAGACAGGAGCTGGGGGAGAGACATAGGAAGGGGAACAGAGGGAGAGACAAGGGATCTAACATTCATGAAGATGCGAGGTCTCAAGTGCACGTACTTGGCTTGGTAATGGAGGGCTTTCAGCGGGAGGGTTTCCCGAACTGCATAGGGACGATTGATGGGAGCCATATTGCTATCATCTGCCCAGCCCACAGAAAGGATGACTATTTGAACCCCAATGGATTCTTCTCTGTGTGTCAGGGGACAGGGTGCAAGGAGGGCAATGGCCAATAGGGGGCACTAGACAGCTAACTCAGGGCAACCAGAAGGGGCTACAATGAGGGAATAGTGTGGCAAGAGAAACAGAGGAGAACTAGGACACAGATAGGGAACTGTCAGGGGATGGGGGTGCAAGGAGGGCAGTGGCCAGTAGGGGGCACTGGACAGCTAGCTCTAGGCAACCAGGAGGGGCTACAGTGAGAGGGAATAGCGTGGCAAGAGAAACAGAGGAGAATTAGGACACAGACAGGGAAGCGCCTATGGCAGCCCAGCACTGGGTTAACAATAGCCCTCAGAATGTTACAGCTGGCAAACACCCTTAGGGGACAGCCAATAGCTCCTCCTTGGGCTCAGGATTATCAGGCACGGTCAGCCAGACACCAGAACAGACTAGAGGACCAGAAACAAACTATGGACAAACTACAATGAGGAGGTTGATAAAGAAGACAGTGGGAACCAGGCTAGAGCTTGGAAGGAAGAGAACAAGGCACCAGAACAGTAACCAGAGCAGGGACCCGAGGAAGAGGATCAAGAAGGACTAGATACAAGGCAATATTAGGAAGGGAGTGCTAAGCTGTACAGGCAGTGATAGAGGGTGCACGACTGGGACAAGAAAGAGACCAGGGACACTAGAGGTGGCACAAAAGGCAGCTGCTAAGACAACAGTGGCAGGGGAAGAGCAGGGAGAGAGGATCTAGTAATGCAAGAGCTACAGGGAAGCAGGATATGGTTACACAAGAGCCAGAGGGTGAATTCACTAGGACTAGAGAGACCAGAAGCACAACCAGACTGTCAGAGAGGGGACACAATCTGAAGGGGAGACAAGGAAGGCACTAACCTGAGTCACAGCAACACAAGAGAACAGGAGACACAGAACACAGGAATAGGGATGGGGAATCTAGCTAGACAAGGACTAGGGGCACAAACAGTCTATACCAGACAAGAGCTCAGGAACCTAGAGAGGGATACAGGAATCTCAGAGGGCCAGCAACATAGCTGGGCTCCTAGAAAGGCCCTATACCCAGAGAACTAGGCCAACATGGGCCAAGGATAAGCAGGAGAACAGTAATAAAGGGAAGCAGGGGAGGGGAGCATAGACCTTAGAGAGAAGAGGGGGAAATCCCTTACACAAGAGCAAGACCACAGTAAGGCAAACCCACAGCAGGTGTAGAAACAAGCTGAGGAACTGCTAATACAAGACAGGTGTACAGGAATCAAGGAGGCAGGATAACCAGGGCTACCAGGAGGGGAAAGGGGGAGCAGAGCCAGCGGGAAATAGACAAGAAACAGGCAAAAGAACAGTTAGACCAAGTGATAAGATGGCTAGACGACAGACAGTGTGCAGGCAGGATCACAGATAGAGCTGATGTCCCACAACTTGCAATTGCTCCCATCATGTCTTTTATCCTGCTGGGAGCCAATGAGGGATCCGGGGAGGGGGGAGTCAAGCAAGGCAGGGTACCAGGCATAAAGAGGGAATGTTATAATCAAGCCTGGCTACCATATGGCGCTGGGGAAGCTTCTCTATCTGCCAAGGTCAGGGTCACAGGTTCAAGCCTGAACCCTGACGCTGTGGTTCTCCAGGCTGTAGTCAACTCCCATGCCTTGTTCGTGGTGGATATGCTGACTGGGTGGTCTGAGAAGGCACATGAATCCCACATCTTCCACCAGTCCCCCTTCTTCAGCTGCATGGACACTGGGGACTTTGGACCTGCCACCACTGAAACCTGCATTGACGGGGTGCTCATGTGGCCTGTTGTTCTGGGGGACCCTGCTTACCCCCTGAATCCCTGGCTCATGAAAGTCTACAGCGTTGCCCACACCCCAAAGCAACATTACTTTAGCCAGTAGCTCAACACCACTAGCTTTATTGTGGAGAGGGCATTTGACATTTTAAAGCAGCATTAGAGATGGATTGCTGCAAGGACTGATTTCCAGCTGGAGACAGCTCTCCTGCTCACCGTCACTGCCTGTGTTCTCCACAGCATCTGTAAGACCAGTGGGACTGTCTTGGAGACCTTCCCCCTGCCCCACCCCCACCCCAAGTTAGCTCTAGCGAGCCTGTCCCCCTGTTCCAGGACCAGCACAACTGAGCAGAGCAGCGCATAGCCAGGAAGATCAGAGATGCCTTTGTCAGCAAATCTACCGGAACAGTTTGTCAGTCGCAAACACCTTGACAGTTTAAAACTTTTACAAACCTTTTAAAAGTTTAATAAAATCTTCTAAAAATGTTTAATATAAAAATGTTTAATTGTTAAAATGTTTAAATATGTTTTTAAAAGTCTAATTAATTAAAAAAATGTTTAACAGAAAAAAATGTTCTATAAAGTCTTCAGAAACATTTCCAGTCTGTCAGTGGGCATTTTTACACACACCTTAAAGTGCTGGTCTTTCAATCTTCTGGGTTTACAAGTCGACAAGTAAGTTCCGGATGCATTCTGCACACAAACACTTCCCTGAGGCAGCCTAAAATAGCTGTAGCTGTAGACATGAGGGGCTGCCATGGAAACCAAGTGACCAGAGTTGCCTGGAGCAAAGCAGTTTACCAGGAGAACTTTTTACACACAAAAGTTCTGGGAGAAATTCTATGCAGAAGTTCAAAGAGCCAGATGTTTAAGATCTGGGTGAGTGATTTAGACACACAGAAAGTTCAGGATGTAACAGCAAACATGCAGGAGAAATGTGTGTGTAAAAACACCCATTGTGTTTTCATATGTCCCATCCAGTCCCGCCCACCCCTCAGGCTATTTCCAGCCATTCCTTTCCCTCATGTTCCCTATTGACATTCGCTTGCAAGCCTGGTCTGGGAATGGCAATAGGAGGTACAGAGGTTCAGGCGTCCTGCCTGCTACTATGTCCTTTACTATGTCCTTTACCCTCAAGTGGCGCTGGTGGTGCCGGACTCGCACTGAACCTGACCGATTGCAGCATAAAGCTAGTTTAAGAGCATATGCTGTTGCGGTGCGGGCAGCAAAGAAAGAGTTCCTTGCTGCTCTCATTGCATCTGCAAAGTCACATCTGACGGAGCTTTTTCAAGTGGTGCAAAGGCTGCTCAGTCTGGCCTCTCTCCACCTGGAACTGGAATCTTCCAGTGCCCACTGTGACATGTTTGCTGACTTTTTTGTGGATAAAATCACTCAGATTCATCACTTTGATGCTGCACTTGCAACAGTGGGTGAATCAGAGGTAGAGGAAGCCCCGCCATGGCTGTTGTTGTGGGATAAGTTTCAGTGGGTGTCGCCCGCTGGCGCAGCAGAGGTCCTTGGGACAGTGCAGGCCACCTGTTGAGAATTAGATCCGTGCCTGTCCTGGCTGGTGAAGGCCAACCAGGAGACGTTAGGGCCATTGCTGGGGGGGATGGTCAATGCCTCCCTTAGGGAGGGCAGAATGCTGAGCCGTCTCAAAGAGGTGGTGGTGCGGCCTCTGCTCAAGAAGCCATCTTTGGACGTCGACTCCCTAGCCAGCTATCGCCCAGTCTCTAACCTTCCCTTTTTAGGGAAGGTTATTGAATGGGTGGTGGCCCAGCAGTTACAGGGGCATCTGGACCGGGTTGGTTTTCTAGATCCTTCAGAGTCTGGCTTTTACCCTGGGTTTGGCATGGAGACTGCACTTGTGGCCTTGGTTGATGACCTATGCCATGAATTGGATCAGGGCAGATCATCTATTTTGATCTTATTGGATCCATTGGCGCCATTGATCATGAGATGTTGATGACAAGGCTGTGGGACCGGGCCAGGGTGAGTGGGATTGTTATTGAATGGTTCCGCTCATTCCTGGCTGGGAGAACTCAGTGGGTGGTTCTCAGGGAATGTACATCATCGCCCCAGAACGTCACGTGTGGAGTCCCGCAGGGTTCTATTCTGTCCCCTTTCCTGTTCAACGTGACTGTATATGCAACCTCTGGGTGAGGTTATGAGATGGTTCGGCGTGCGATGTCATCAGTACACCGATGATACACAACTCTACCTCTCAGTTTCCGGAGACCCAGGCCCGGCAGTCTCGGTACTTGCCTGGTGCTTGGCAGCTGTGGGGGACTGGATGAGGGCGAGCCGTCTGAGGCTGAATCCCAACAAGACAGAGGTGATATTGGTGGGTAGGGCTAGGAGGGTGGTGGTTCCTGTCATTGGCAGGGTCTTCCCCCCTTTGGCCACTCAAGTTCATAGTCTGGGGGTGCTCCTTGACCCACAGCTCCACCTAGATTGTCAGGTGGAGGCTGTGGCGAGGGGAGCATTTCACCAATTACATCTGGTGCGACAGCTGCGGCCGTATGTCTCAGACTCGGATCTGGCCACCATCATCCATGCTTTCATTACCTCTTGACTGGACTACTGTAATGCACTCTATGTGGGGCTACCCCTGAGGATGGTCCGGAGGCTGAAGCTGGTGCAGAATGCTGCGGCCCATCTCCTAATGGGGACAGGATGCCGCGAGCACATTACACCTGTGCTCCGTACTCTGCACTGGCTGCCTGTTGTCTTCTGGGCCCAATTCAAGGTGTTGGTGATGACCTATAAAGCCCTAAACAGCTTGGGTCCTGCTTATCTACGAGACTGCCTCAGGTCCTGGGTCATTTTGTGGCCCTTGCAGTTGACCGGGGGCGCCCAACTCGAAGTCCCCTGGGTATCCTGGGTGGTGACAGCAGAGAGGACATTCTTGGTGGCTACGCCTCGGCTGTGGAACTCCCTCCCGATGGAGGCCTGTCTGTCCCCAGACCTCCCCTCTTTCTGAAGATATTGTAAGACCTGGTTGTTCCACCGGGCCTTCGGGGAGGGGGTGGGGAGGGTGGAGGGATTGGGGGCAGGCGCGGCTCACCTTGGAGGCCGTTGGGGGCGCTGACCCCCCAAGCGCCCCGACAGGCCCCGTGCCGCCGCTCATAGTGAAGGCAAGGCAAAGGCGAGGCAGAGGCAGAGGCTGCTGCGGCTTGACTTCTCTTCTGGGACCCATTCCAGAGGAGTGGGTCCCAGAAGGCTCAAAAATCAGCTGCCCAAAGCGTTTTCCTATGGAAAACGCGATTTGAGCGGCTGAACTCCTCCATCCACAGCACGCATGGGACGTGCTGTGGAGGGAGGGGCTACAGCCGTCCATTGCGCTCAATGGGCGCAATGGAAGATCTCGACAGGGCAGTCGGGCTGACAGCCCTGGCGAGATAGCTTGGCTCGGGGGACAGAGGAAGGGGGAGCAGCGCGCATGCGTGCTTCCTCCCTTCCTCATGTCCCCCAAGAGAGACACTCCCGCGCTGCTGCTCCTCCTGCCTGCCATTCCAGAGAGAGACTCAGAGAGCAGGTAAGCTTACTGACCCTTCCCTCCCCCACCCTGTACC
>QEPC01003743.1:4878524-4892648 GCA_003113815.1 Sphenodon punctatus | reverse complement strand
CCCCCCCCCCCCCCCGGCAACAGCAACTTCGGGCATTACTCACCTGACACCTGAGCGGAGTGGAATCGAGGCGGCGAGCAGGACCTGCAATCAACAAAAAGGAGAAGCAGTCTCCGACAGTGCCAGGGCAGCGCGCAAAAGGGCCGCGCACACAAGGGCACGCCCTTTTGTGCTCCCTTCGGCGCGACTTGGAGCAAGAGCCAGTTACTCCCACGAGGGCCCAGAGGGGTAGGCCCGGTGCCCACCTGATGTCTTTTGCAGGGTCAGGCCGGTTGGAGCCCGATGAAGGGCAGCTGCTTCCAATCAGGCAGCTAAAACAGGGGCGCCTGGACTCCTATTTCCATAAGTCACCCGTACACAATGGGGAGTCGGTGACCTCGCCCCCCCTTGGTCTCCCCCCATGTGTTCTCTCTTGAGATCTGTCCTACCTCCTGGGTCAGGAGTACAACATCAAGGAGAAGAACTGAAGGACTTAGCCTCGCCTAGGAACTATCCAGGGCCAGAATTCCGGTCAGTAATGGGACAAGAAGGGGTTGTGCCCTTGGTAGGTGAGAGGCTGGCCACACTCATGACTGAACATGTGATGTTTACTGCTGAAACAACGCAGTTTATGTATAGCAAATTGTCCTATGTACAATCCAAAATAGACTCTGTAGAGGGGTTATTGCAGGAGGTGATGACAGCAAGGTTGGTGGGAGGTGAGGGGTGGGAAACGAGGGGCCGCTCCTCACCCCTCAAAATGGAAACTCTAAATGGGCCGACTTGCACTACAGCCAGCTGAGGCCCTTCTCCTGCAGTTACCCCACGACTCAGTAACACTGTACCTCCTCGCCTCCCCCAGGGAGTGGGGGGGCATGTTGATATACCTCCTATGATACGTTCAGATATGGCAGATTTATTTGGGCTCCTTCCAGAAGCTTTGATCTTTACCATTCACCCAAGAAGCGGCCGACCTGCCCCCTTATGGGGCACCCTCCTAGATGTGGCCGAACATTTAAGATTACTTATGAAGGAAGTGGTGATCACTAGCAGACACATAATTTCTTTGGACATCTTTGTGTCTCTGCTGACAGGCAAATGGTATTGGTTATTTTTACCTCTGCTGAACTACCCACCCTTATTCTGTCACGCAAAAAACACCTTGAACAGATGGCAGTAATTACCGCACGTGCATATCGTATACTCCCCCCAGCACAGGGAGTGAGTCTACGGGCACCCCAGGTTGGTGGGAAAGTACAGAAGGCGGATAGAGCTCCACTTCCGGCCACAAATATGGTCTGTGGCCCCTGCCCCCCACCTGTGGGCACCCTTGGGGGAGGTTGTCCATTACTACCTCCGAGACAGGGATCCAGGGCACTGCCCGCAGGTGGCATGGTAGCCCCCAGGGAGGCTGGTGGTCTGAGCCCCAAGGATCAGCATAGAGGGAGGACAGGAGGGGACTTACTGCCCCCCCACCCCAAGGTACCAAGGTAAGACCCCCAGCTTCTCCACTAGTGCCACTGCAGGTACGCTGGGCACAGCGGCTTGAATCATTGTTCTCACAGTTGGGGGAAATTAAAACAGAGTTAATAGCTAGGGAGGAAGGGATTGATCCCCCTAGTGTTATGGTAAGATCTGTTATAAACTCTTCTCGACTAACCCTACTCCAGTCATCGACGTCTACCCCCGTTAAAGCCTCTACGTGGACTCAGCCACCAGAGGCTAGCTATATGGAGAAGGTGCTGGAGGGCAAACTTGGGGATCAGATGATACTTGCTACAGCGTCTATGAGGGGGCAGGGGGAACAGAGAGAACAATCCCACTGCTCGCTCTACTCCTCTTTATCTAAGGGCCGTTTATCGTCATCACTCCCCTTACCATGCTTGGTTCCTCTAAGAGCCCCCTAGGGGGAGATTCCATTTTGTCCCCCCGAGGTGAACCCTGATTTAATTATCATCAATCCTACGCCAGCATTGGCTGATGCGGAGTGGCAGGGAGCTGTGATACCCATTTTGGGGCCAGCCACAAACCTCCCAGGGAGAGTGCTTAGGCAGCGCCTCAAACCATCTACTTTCCCATCAAAACAATGACTAATAAGTTTCCAGAGTCCCCCATTAACTCTGATTTCCTGGAACATCGCGGGAGGGAGGGGCCATCAGTTTGTCCCTGATTTTTTAAATTGCGTAATCTCATATGACATGATCCTAGTCCAAGAAACGTGGTTGCTAGAACCCCCCACACAGAAGCTGTGAAGGGGCTATGACACCCATTGGTTGGACGCAAATCCCTCTGATGCCCATGGTCACCCTAGCGGGGGACCGAGGCTTGTCGCCCAAATTCAATGTATTAGTTCAATTAAAGCTTATTTTAATCTTTGGCATTGTATACTTCCTTCGGGTCTTGAGTTGATAATTGGGAATGTATACATCCCCCCAGACTGATCTACTTACTATCAACCCGATATATGGGACTCTATTACTGAGCAGGTTCAATCTGCTACGGCGAGGTATCCAGCAGCGGTGCTCCTTTTAGGAGGTGATTTTAATTCGCACCTTGGGAACCCGGCATGCTCATATGTAGCCCCTGTTTCGGAGGAAACAGCTGACCCACTGCCTCTCCCTATGCGTCACTCTAGTGACCAAGTAGTGGGCTCCAGGAAATCCCAGATGGATCGAATGTTGACCGAGCTAGACCTTATTATTATTAATGGGAGGGTGGAAGGGGATTTAGAAGGGAATTTCACCTTCCATTCCTCCCAGGGTTCCAGCGTCCTCGACCTCTTTTTGATACCCTCCAATTTTCTGGCTCTGATTGTTAAACTGGAGGTAGTTTCACTGTTTGTGACTAATCACTTACCTGTGGTTTTATCAATGATTGATCCTTCAGCCAGGAGGAAGGGTAGTTCCCTCGCCATGCCAGCAGAAAGGGTCGAGGAAGGGCCCTTGGTGGTGCGCGCAAAGTGGTCGGAGGATCAGGCAACGGTGGTAGATACATTTATCACCTCTCCCCCGGTGTTAGGGTTGTGTACGTCGTTAGTGGCTGGAGGGGACAAGGTGGTAACACGGTATGAGGAGTTATTATCGCTCCTCACTCCCATAATCACCAGAGAGGGTTTGGATGTGCCATATGCAGGACACTCTACGGAGGTGTACCCCTCTTGGTTTGACAGGGACTGTCATAGAGCAAGGGCTGCTCTTTGGAGAACTACCAGAAAGCTTAGGACTAATCCTAACCAATTTCTAAGGCTAGAGGCGGTAGAGCTTCAGAAAGCATACCGAACACTTTTGACCTCTAAACGGAATCTCTATTCAAAATCCCAGTGGTCCAAGTTACTGGTAGCAGCAAATGCAAGGGACTCCCACCAATTCTGGTCCACAATTCGGGCAGTGCAGAGGAGCAGAAGCCCCTTTGGGGAAGCGGTGATACAACCAGAGGTGTGGCAGAAATTTTGAGTCTTTATTTGACCCATCAAGGGTGATACAGGTAGGACCAACTATCTCATCTATGGATGGGTTCCAGCATTGGCCACCAGTGACATCAGAGGAAATAGTGGAGTTGATAGTACATCTAAAACCCAGGAAAGCACCAGGTCCAAGGCTTAGACATGAACAATGTGGTACAGGAGATGGCCCAGAGGGACACGCATGCCCCCAAAATTGGTACCAGACAAGTACCACTCCTTCTCTATGCTGATGATACAGTCTTGATGTCTCAGACGCCGATAGGACTCAAACGATTAATGCAAGCATTTGGAGCTTACTGCCAGCGAGAATTACTGTGCATTAACTTTGATAAAACCAAGGTTATGGTGGTCAGCTCTAGATGGGTAAAGAAGGTATATCACTGGGCAATCAGTAACAACCCCATAGAGCAAGCCAGGTGATATAAGTATTTAGGGGTGATTTTCTCCCATCAGTTGGGGTGGAGGGCTCACTACAAGGCAACAGTTAAACTAGCTAAGAAATCAGCGGGGGCAATCACAAAATTCTATTTTGGTCAAGGAGGCAAACAGGTCTTACCAGCAATGCGTCTATTCAAGGCAAAAGTTATAAGTCAGCTCCTCTATGCTTTGCCAATCTGGGGGATGCCCTTTATGGATCAACTTGAAGGTATCCAGAAAGGATTTTTGCGGTCCATCCTGGAAGCCCCTCGCCGGCTACCCCAGGTAATCTTGAGGACAGAGGCAATGTGCCTGCCACTCCGAGCCCTCGGCCTTCAGGCAATGGTAATTTTTGGGGCCAAAATGGACCTATTCCCCCTCGGTAAGAGTTCTCTTCTTTCTATGGCGGTCAACACGGGGCTGGGGGCCACATGGCGGCAGGCGGTAATAAGAGAGGTACATCGCCTGGGGTTTTTCCCCGAGTGCCTGGAACCAGTGGGCCTCTAGCAGCAACAAAGAGTCTGGTCAAGAGTAGGATTAGGGACCAGACAGCACAATGGGAGGGCGCACTCCTCGCCGAGCAGAGGGTGGCCCCGGCCTACGCTCCTTATAGGCTCTCGGAGGCAGGTGATTATTACCTGTTTACTTGGGTAGACACTGGGAAATGGGGGGCTTTCTTCAAATTAAGGGCAAACTCATTCCCCTCGGCCCTGGTGGAGGGCCGGTACAAGGGGACTCCTAGGGCTCAGAGGGTGTGTCCACTCTGCCAGTTGGGGGAGGTGGATTCAGTCGACCACCTGCTGCTAAGATGCACTTTCTTTGTAGGCCCCAGATTACGATATCTTGGAGGATCTCTGTATGGTATGGGAGTGGATGACCAGATCATCCGGAACCTACTTAACCCGATAGACTCGGAGATGACCAGGGTGGTGGCTAGTTGTGCGCAGGCCATTTTACGAATCCGCCAGGCACACAACCTTTGAATGGATGTCAGTGTGGTAACCCTGACAAGGCTGGGCAAAGATTACATATTAACTAAGAGGAGCTGAGTACTACCAGGTGTCGGGGTTGGGCCAAGTGGGTGCCCGAGCTACTAACGGGTCAGGCCCATATGTCGCCTTAGCTATCTGTAGTGAGATGATCATTCAAATTGTGAGCGGAGCAGGCAAAGGATTAGCCAGGGAGACGTGAGTTATATTACAGGCATACCCCAACTCAAGCGATTGATAGTATCCACCTCATAGATGAAGAGTGCGATATTTTAGTAGGGAGGGGGAGTATTAGGTGTCCGCAGCCAGGCTTTTAGAAGCAATAAAATTTAGTTAGTATGTTATTGATGTGCATTTATGGTATTTGTATTTGTATTTTGTTAAGGCCTTTGGCTGAACAATAAATTTGATTTGATTTGTCATAAATTCTTCTCTTTGTATCAGATGTTTTACTAGCCATATTTTCTGTTGTCTCAGGTTGTTTTTTTAGATCTATCAGATCTGTTTCTCCTTTATCTAGGATTCTTTCTATGTTTGTATAGGGGGCTCTGCCAATTAAAATATCTGCCTTTTTTGTTATTATTGTCCAATTTTTATAAGCTGTGATTATAAAGGGGTGGTCACACCATTCTTGTCATTCTCCTATCTCTTTATCTATCAATCTCTTTGTAAAATCTGTTGTGTGAGATTGTGTTTTTTCTATTTGAAACCAAATGGGTTCTGTTGGATTTTTGTACCAAATCTTAATGGCTCTGAGTGTGGAGGCTATATAATAACTTCTAATATCTGGTAAATTAACCCCACCATGTGTTTTGTCAGTAAGGAGAATTGATTTATGTACTCTTGGATGGTTTTTTTGCCAAATAAATTGATTAATGCTTTTAGTTAGTTGTGTAAAAAATGTTTTTGGTAACTGAATGGGTAATGCTAGTAAGTAATATAGTATTTTGGGGAGTAGCATCATCTTTATAAGGTTTATACGGCCTAACCATGAGCATTGAGTTTCCTGCCAATTTTCCAATTTAGTTTTGCATTCTTTTATCAGGGGTTTGAAGTTTGTTTGATACAGATGTTTAGGTAGTTTGGTAATAGTTACTCCCAGATATTTGAATTCCCTGAAGTTTGTCTTAATTGGAGAACTTTGAGCTATCTCTTGTTGTTGCTGCAGCACTAAGTAGAACATTAGGGCCTGTGATTTATTTACATTTATTTTAAACCCAGATACTTTCCCATATTTCTCTATGGTGTTTAGGAAATATGGTATTGTCTCTGTAGGTTGTGAAAGATAAACTAATGCATCATCAGCATATAATGAGATTTTATATTCTTTCTCCCCAACCACTATCCCCTTAATTTTCCTCTCTTGTTGGATCATGGCAGCCAGTGGTTCAAGTGCTAAGTCAAATAACAGGGGGGATAAAGGACATCCCTGTCTCGTACCTCTATATAATTGAAATGATTCAGTCAGTGTTCCATTTACTATCAATGCTGTTTGTGGCTTTTTGTAAATAATTTTTACCCACTCTAGAAATTTACCAATAATGCCCATTTTTTCTAATGTTTTGAATAAGAATCTGTGTTCAGCGTGATCAAAAGCCTTGTCCGCATCAAGCGAGATCAAGGTAGCTGGGGTCTTTTTTTTGTGAATTTGGTGAATTAAGTCAATTGTTTTTCTGATATTGTCCATGCCATACCTGGCGGGGATGAATCCTGTTTGATCCGGTGGTATAATTTGTTTAATGACTGAGACTAATCTGTTTGCCATTATTTTAGTAAAAATCTTGAAATCTGAATTTAGAAGGGCTATAGGTCTGTAGTTGGCACACTGTGTTGCCTCTTTTTCCGGTTTGAGGCATACCATTATATTGGCCTGGTAATATGTAGGTGGGAGTGCTTGTTGTTCAATTATAGTATTATAAACCTTAACCAAAAGTGGAGTTGATGTATCCTTGTATGTTTGGTAAAATTCAGCTATAAAGCCATCAGGGCCACTTGCTTTATTTTTGGGGAGTTGCCTTAATTGTTTCTTCTATCTCTTCTGCAGAGATCCATGCATTTAATACTTGTCATTCTTGAAATGCAAGTTTGGGCAGATTAATTAATACCCTTTAAGAGTGTTGTTATTTCCTTCTCAGTGGGATTTGTTGAGTTGTAAAGATTCTGATTGAATTTTTTTAATTGTTCCCCTATTTGCTTAGTCTTTGTAATACGCTCTCCATTAGAATTCACTAAGGCTGGGATGTTAGTTTTGTTCCCTTTTTATTTTTTTACTAGCCATGCCAGTACTTTATCAGTTTTGTTTGATTTTTCATAATAATATTGTTTAGTTAAATGAAGTTGTTTCACTGTATATTCTGTTTCCAATAAATGTATAATTTGTCTAGTTTTTGTGATTTCTTTTATATGCTTTTTAGAGGGGTGTTTTTATTACTTGCCTCTAGTTCTTTTAATTTTGTGTACCATTCTAATAACTGTGCTTTTTTCCCCTTTTAGCTTTTGCCTCCAATGATATATAAGAACCTTGAATGACAGCTTTCATTGCCTGCCATACCACCTGAGGGTTCATGTCTGGTGTATCATTAAATGTAATATATTTTATCAGTTGGTCTTGTATTTTTTCTACATTTATTTGATTTAATAAAATATTTTTGTGTAATTTCCAATAGTATTTTTTTTTCTTGTTGTATATCTGTTACTATGCTCAAATTAACAGTGCTGTGATCTGTAAATGTGTTTAGTGCTATATGGCTATATTTATAATTTTTAACAAAACTTTTAGTAGTCAGTATGTAGTCTATTCGGGAATATGTCTTATGGGGTTGTGAGAAAAAGGTGTAGTCTCGAGTTTTGGGGTGTAGCTCTTTCCAGGAATCTATTAATTTATGAGTCTGTATTAAATCCTTTATTTTTCCCATTTGAGTTAAATTATAGGGAGGGCGAGACTTGTCTATTTCTGTGAAAGGCAGATTAAAATCTCCTAATATTATGAGGTGACCATTCATAATTTTTTGTATTATTTCTAATTTTTCTTGAAGGAATTGAGTTCCTTGGGTGTTGGGTCCATAGATATTAACTATTGTATATAGCTGGTCATTTATCATGCCCTCTCTTTCTCGTTGTATAGATTTAGGTTTACAGTTAGCTTCCTAAGCTATTCCTATACATACTCCTGCTTTTTTTTTTCATGGGTGAGTTGCATGATATATATATTCATATTTTTAATGGGAGAACCTATTTGTATCTTTCTGTAGAAAATGGGTTTCTTGCAATCCGAAAACATAAATTTTCTGTTTATTTATGTTTTGCCAAATTAATCTACACTTAATGGGGCAGTTAAGACCTTTAACATTTAATGTCATAATCTTTATTTCATCCATTGTCAATCAGGTTATCCATTATCTGGGACTCAATATTGCTTTTATCTGAAGCTTGGAGACTATTAACTCTATCTAGTGAGCAGTTTCTTTGTGAGAAAGGTGTGGGGGGGAGAGGAGGGAAGAAGTAAGCCAAAATAATAACTGTTTCAATAGTAAACAATTACCTTTACAAATATATCACATAATTAAATTAAAAGATTGAACAAAATCAGAGAGTGCTACTGGTGGGGCTCGCATGTTTGGCCTTTTCACCCCCCATCCTCCCTTGTATATTGTCATATTTTTTGTTCCCGTTAAAAAATGGGAACATTCAATTTTATGAAACTCAAATTTTTACTTGATTTTAACACTATAATATTTTTCTATCCCATCTGGTTCAGTCCTATTTCATGTAAGGGGTATGGTGCTCAAATCAGGAACATATCTTTGGATGTATTTTTTTAGATCCTCCTCTCTGTTAAAAATCCTCTTCTGACCTCTGTGGTAAAATGCAAATTTGACTGATAGCCATATTTGAGCCTTAATGTACAATTTTTCCGGGGCTGGAAATTATTTATGCCAGGTTTTTCTCTTTTTCATTGTTTCCCATGAGATGTCTGGGAAGATCTTAATTTCAGTATTTTTGTTGTTCAAAGGGGCAGACTTTCTTGCCTCTCTTAAAAGAGTTTGTTTATTATGTGAACGCAGGAATCACATTAGAATGGGGTGAGGGGGGTCTGTAACTTTTGGTCTTGGTTTTAGAGATCTGTGTGTTTTCTCTATTTCAAAGTCCCATATTTCCCTCTTTTCTGGGAAGATCTCCTGCCAAACTTGCTGTAGTAGTGGGATTATTTCCTCTTTTTCTATTCCCTCAGGCAGACGCACTAAACATAGATTATTTCTTCTGGATCTGTTTTCCAGATCCTCCACTCTTTCTAGGTTCTGGCCTGAGGTTTGAGAAATTTCTTTTATTACAGTTTCTCTAGTGATTTCTCTGTCCTCCATATCACTGAGTCTGGTTTCTAAGGGTGATTTCAGACATGACGGGGGCTCTATTGGCCCCGTCACGGAATCATCCTATTGATTCCCCGGTGGAATCTGACCAGCCCATCAACAGAAGAGCCAGCAGATTCCGCTGGGGAATCAGGGAGGGGTGCGGTGCAACGTGAGGCTGCACAGCCCTGCCCCCCCACTCCCAAGGCTGCCTGACCTCTGGGAGATGGGCAGGCGCAGTAGCCAATGTGGCTGCGGCACCTGCCCACCCCCTTGGGTATTGATCATGGCCCGGAATTGGTGACGAGCATGGTCACCGATTCCGGGCCGTGATCAGGGGCCAGATGAGACATTACCATGCTCAACCACGGTGAATCCTGCCATGGTTGAGCATGGTAACATCACGTCTGTTCGGGCAAAAATTGATTCCCGCTGGGTGTTCATCCCTGGCGGGAATCACTTTGACCATGCTTTCAGAGATGGTGCCAGGACCATCCTCGAAATCGTGGTTATTTTGCTCACCGCCTGTGGTTCACTGTGGTGAACATCTGGTGGTGCGCAACCAAACATTACAGGACCATCCACCACCACGGGGGATTCACCATGGTTGAGTGTGGTACCATAGCGTCTGAAAATACCCTATGACCCCCCACTCGTTTCCCCACTGCCTTTACTTTTTTGTTAATTTTTTCTAAGGTGGAGCCCAAT
Source organism: Sphenodon punctatus (assembly GCA_003113815.1). Taxonomy (NCBI): domain Eukaryota; kingdom Metazoa; phylum Chordata; class Lepidosauria; order Sphenodontia; family Sphenodontidae; genus Sphenodon; species Sphenodon punctatus. Next base: position 4,882,743 of record QEPC01003743.1, on the reverse strand, counting down.
TTCTCTAGGGATTGTTGAATCTCCTCTTTTGTGCTTTGTAATTCCCCTCTGATTTCTTGTTTAAGTTCAGTATTTGTTTTTTGAGCTCACCTTTTATATCCAGCAGAAACTGCATGATCTTGCCTGTCTGTCCCTCTGAGTCTGCTGTTCCTTCTTCAGGAGAGGGTGTAATGGCAGTGGCCATATTGTCTGTGTCTTCTTCCTCCTCCCCGCAGCTCTCCTGAGCTTCCATCGCTCCTTTTCTGAGATAAAAGCTCTGAATTGAGTCTTGTTTCATTCTAACTGAGCCTCTGGTGTTTTCCACAGTTTATCAGCCATTTTTTGTTATTTTCTATTCAGGATGATCTTTTTATTTAGGGTTTTATTGGTGGTTAGGTAGGAGCTTTAGCCACGAGCTACCAGCAGAGGACCATGCCCAGTAGTCCTCCCCAATTATACATTTTTTGTTTATTATTAAATTCTAATGAAACCTGGGGAGGTTGTTCCACCAATGGAGTGGACTATGTGTACCAAGCTTCAAAATGATTAGATAAAGGAAACTTCTTTTAGAAGCAATTGAATATTGTGATTTTACAAAACGCTCCATACACATTAATGGGTACATCTTCTTTATCTTCCATATAATTTGCATGAAACCTTGGTGTGTTATGTCCCTCCACAATCATAAAAATCTTGATAATTTTCTGAAAGATTGGATAAAGGGTCCAAATGGTATAAGACATCAACTTGAAAATACATTTCCAGCTGTAACATATTTATATTCCATCCTGTTTACAGGATATTTGTCTGGAATGTATCCTATACCTTCCCTGTCACCTCTGCCAAACTACAGGACAATTTGATAAAGGAACTCAATTTTATAAGCAATTGAAGTTGTCACCTTGAAGTCCATTATTCAGATAAACAGCAGCATATGCAGTGCCAGTCGGGGCAGGCACCGGCCATGGCAGGGGGAGAGAGGCTGTAGGAGGGATGATGTGGAGTAACCCAAAANGGGATGTGCCCATCGGGGAAGGGAACCAGCCCCAGAGTCTCCGCATGCAACCGGCAATCACGAGCGCTCGCCTCATAGCCGAAGTAGTGAAGGCCAGAGCTCAGGCTCAAATAAGCACCTGAATGGCTGTCTGGACAGCCCAGGAGCAGCTGCATGGCCGGGGTATGCCACAGGTCACACAGACACATGGTCTTGCAGAAGGTCCAGCTATGGGGGGCCCCATGGGGGCCAGGAAGCATTAGTCTGGTGGATGCACAACCAGCCATGGTCCAGCTAGACAGGGAGAATAACACCACGGACAGAGGGGCACACATACCCTCCAGGGCCGGGGGGGCCTCCGAGGGGTCCCAAGGACAGGACAGGTGGCCACGGGTGGCAACATTGCAGCACAATGGAGCGATGCATGGGGTGTGGACCTGGTACAGCTGCAGAAAATAATCGCACACAAAGAACAGCTAATCAGGCTGGCAAGGACACGATGTTGCAAACAGGGAGTGGGGGACAGTGATGGTTGATGGCATGCAGTTAAACAAGGAGCACACAGCCCCGCGTGCCCGTGCAGGTGTGAGGCCTCATGCGCAGGCAGCAGGTGCACCCAACCGCATGCCCACGGACACCAGTATCGCATTGGGGGGGCTGCCCAGCTGGGGGCTGGGCCCCGGCCCACCCTGCCATCAGAGGGCCAGCATAAACATCCCCCAACCCCCAGGTCCACCACCACCATGGAGCAGGACAGGGCAGTCACCTACTGGATGTACCTCATGCTCACAGCCAAGTGGTACTGTGACTACACCGAGCAGCTGTGCCTCCTTACCATGGAGCTGCACCTGAGTGCCCACCTGTGGGTTACCCTGGCCTGGAGGGCTGCAAGGGCCCGCAGGGCCCACCATGGCCACAGGAGAGCCCTCGCCTGGCTCAGGACGCAGAGACTCTCCAGGGCAGACTGGCAGGCTGTGAGCCGGGGCCGAACCCGGCCCGCAGTGCTCTGCAAGGCAGCCTGGCGCCTCCAGTGGGTGAGGGAGACCATATACCGGGCAGCCCTGCTCGCTATGCCCATTGACAGGTGGATATGGGTCACTGAGCAGGCACAGGGTTGGTGGGCCAGGGCGCTGGCCCAGTGGTATGAGGAAGCCTGGAGGGCCCACTTTAGGATGGACAAGCTCACCCTGCTCCGGCTCCCTGAGCTCCTTACGTCCTGGCTGGCGTGACAGCACACCCCCATGAGGACCCCATCCCCATGATCCAGTGGGTGGCAATAGGGGTCTGGGGCCTAGCAACATCCAACTCCTGCTGGTCCGTCTCCCAGCACTTTGGGGTAGGCCTGAGCACCGTCGCCTGTATCCTCCGAGATGTGTGCGAGGCTGTGGAGGGCATGCTCCTGGACAGAATGATCCAGCTGGTGGACCAGGGGGTCATGATGGCAGGATTCATGGCTGGAGGCTTCCCCAACTGCATGGGAGCCGTGGATGGCACCCACATAGAGTTCCTCCGCCCCTCCACTGGGTAGGCTGCAGAGTATGTGAACAGGCACGGGTATCACTCCCTGCAGCTGCAGGCGGTTGTGGACCACCGGGGCTGGTTCATAGACATCTTCACGGGCAACTCCAGCTGCAGTCACGATGCCCGGATCATGACCATCTCCCCCTTCTATGCCCGGATGTTCCGGAGGGACTTTGCTGACATGGGATGACCTGGATCGAGGGGATACCAATGCCCCCCTGTATCTTGGGCGACCCTGCCTACCCCCTCACCCGGTGGTTACTGAAGGTCTACACGGTTGCACGCACCCCTGCGGAGGTGCTATACAATACCCGGCTGTGCTCCAGCAGGACCGTGGTGGAGCGGGCCTTCGGGGCCCTCAAGCAGCGTTGGAGGAGCCTCGCTGGCCGGCTAGACTACACCGTGGAGACCTCAGCCCTGGTGACTGGTGCCTGCTGTGTGCTCCACAATGTGTGTGAGACCGAGGGGGCAGCCCTGGAATACCCCAAACGCAACCGGGCCCCGGGCCCGGTGCCCCTGTACGTGAATGCCGTGAACCCCAGGGAGTACTGTTATGTCAAGCGCATCCGGGACGCCCTGGTGAGGCATATCAGTCAGGAGGCTGAGGTGTGAGGGCTGCCCCTCCCCGGCCCACCCCCGGGGGTTACTTGGGCCAGCCCCTGCATGGATGGAGGTTACCCCCCATCACCCACATATGGGCCCGGGAGGCAATATGGTGCAAACACAATTTATTTTACCCGTGTGTACATGTGCACCCGACCCCTCTCCCTCCACCCCAGTTGTGCCCCATCCCCTATAGTGCCCCCCACCCCATCCCCCCCATCCCCCCCGTTTCCTGGGACAGCCCTGTGAGTGTCCGGTGTTGGCCATGGAGCCCTGTGAGCTCCCCTCCCCCCCGCTGTCCATGTTCCCAGCAGTGTCCTGGGCCACCTCCTGGTCCAGAAGGGCGGGGCAGTGGTTGGGGGGAGGGCGGGACCTGGACCAAGGGTGCCCCCCTTAGCAGATGCACCCTCCGGAGGGCAGGGGGGACTGGGAGGCAGATGTGCAGCCCCTGAGGGTGTGGGGGTGGCTGGGGCACTAGGGCAGAGGGTGGGGGCACTGAGGGGCCCAGCATGGGGAACTGGGCAGGCAGGGTGCCCGGGGGGGTGGCTGCCATCACATAGGCACACATGGTGCCTGCATGCAGGAGCAGGGAGGTCCCAATATCATGGGACCTGTACATTTTGGCAGAGTGCTCCCGCACCATGCCTGTGATGGCCTGCTCCAGCCGGCAGAGCATTTCCACCTGCCTTCTGTGCTCCCAGCACTCCCATCTCTGCTCCAGGCGCACCTCGGCCTGAAGCCTCATGTCCCATGCCTCCGCCCGATCCAGGGACCGCTCGATGGCCACCTCCATCCAATCCTCAGCTGCTATCATCCTCTCCCTCTGTTCCGCCAAGGTCCAGATGATATCCTCTGCCTGGTCCTCCCTCCACCGGCAGACCCATGCCTGTGCTGGGGACACGGGCCCTGGAGACACTGGCTGCTGGGGTTGCCCTATGGGTACAGGAGGGTGAGTCCGATGCCGCCCTGGGTGCCTGACCCCATCCCAGGATGGGGCAGGGGCCCTGGGGGCCCCTGGGTGTGTCGCCCGGCCCCTTCTCACCCCCCTCTCCAGCCCCTCCCACCCCTCTGACTGTCTGGGGACCCCCTCTCTGCTCCCCGGAGGGCCCTCCCACCCGGACC
>QEPC01003743.1:4861168-4875451 GCA_003113815.1 Sphenodon punctatus | reverse complement strand
AAAAAATCCGGCACCCCGGAATCCGGTACCGGGACCGGATTACCGGGCCGAATCCGATAATGCCGGTACACCCAATACCGGCATTATCGGATACCGGATTCTACCGGTTTCCCACCCCTAGTAGAGGCAGATTGATCTCATGTGGGGTAAATCCATACAAATCCAGTACAAGCATCAACAATAACCAAACAGTGACTATGCCAATGGAAGGTGGTAAATGACCAATATAATCCATATACATCTTATCAAAAGGAAGTAGAGGCTTAGGATATTTTAAGTAGGGTTGTCTCGTAACTGGACCAGGATTTGTTCTTAAACAAGGTTCACACTTGGCCAAATGCCGTTGGACTTGTTTGCATAGACCAGGCCACCAGTAAGAACGCTTTAAAGATTCAATTGTGGCATTAACACTGTGGTGAGTATGCCCAAGACCACTATGAGCCTCTTTTAATAAGATAGGTCTTGCCTCAATAGAGGGTATTACACGTTTTTCCCCATTAGTGAATGTTACAACACACTTCCCATCTTGTAGGGCATAATCATAGGCAGAAGGGTAACCCTTAGGGTTAACAGAATCTGGGTTGATACATTGAGCCAAGTCCCCACCCAAGCATTTATTAACTTGTGACCGGGTAAGTACACAGACTGAGGAAGTTTTCATTGCTTCCTTTGCCAGTAAGTCTACAAGGGTGTTCCCGTCAACATGAGATCCATATTTGGAATGACCTGGCACGTGCATTACAGTAATCAATGGCTTTTCATCCAAAAGTGTTGCTAATTTTTGCCATCTATGGGCATGTTTCAAAGGTTTTCTTTTATTATCTAGAAAACCATTAGATCGCCAAATTGGCAATTCTTGATTGATCCCTCTAGCTATATAGAAGGAGTCAGTGCAAATGAGAACAGTTTCATCAGGAGGAGAGATTTCTATTGCCTTGTGTACTGCCATTAATTCAGCATACTGTGCTGTGTTGTTTCCTAAAGGCATTTGAATATTGCTAGACATATGATATTCCCCTTTATCATTAAATGTCCCAATCACAACAGCACAACCTGCTTTCCAAATCTGCTTGCCCTGTTTACAGGACATAGCTGATCCATCAGTATAAATAACCTTTTGATATTCATGGAGAGGTTTATCTGGGGTAAGATTTTTAGAAGGTACAGGTTCAAGAGAAAAAGCTGGCAAATTTTCCAAATCATTGCTTAATTCCACATATTCAAATTCTATTTGTGGATTTTCAAAATGAGACATCCATTGTACCCAGCGGCTGTGAAGAGCTTTTGCATTGGGTATAGAACCCTTTTTGACCTGTCTTAAAGATGCAATAGGAGTTTTAACTATCATCTTTTGGCCCTGTGCTAGATCTTTACCTTTTAAAATTGCAAGATTACACATACACAAAACTCTTTCAGTAGGCAAAAACTTTTGTTCTGCATTTGAAAAAACATAGGATATGTATTGCAGAGGTTTAGAGTCTCCATAATTGTAATATGAAGCCATTCCTCCTCGAGAGGAGGCTCTGACAATGATTTCAAGGGAAGCTGTATTATTTCTTGTGTTAAGCTCAGCGGCTTGATTTATTAGGACTATTAATTCATCAAGCGCTTGTTGTGCCTCCAAGGTCCAAAAATTCCCTTTACTTGCCAATGGAATTAAATTATAAAGAGGTTTGGTTCTCTGGGCATAATCAGGAACCAAAATTCTAGCAACATTTAAAAAACCTAAAACTGACTGCAATTCTTTCAAAGTCTTAGGTGGTTGCAATGTCAAAAGTTTTTCTTTAAAATCCTGTGTTAGCCCTCTTCCAGAATCCGTTAACAAAAAACCAAGGAATTTTACTTTGCTTCTACAAATCTGTGATTTTTTCAGATTAATAATATATCCTGCTTCTCCCAAGACAGTAACAACTTGTTTTAATGTAGCCAAGTGTTGATCTAAATTCTCATTTGTAAAGTAAATATCATCCATATATGAATTTACACCTGGAATATCCTTTAAAAGCTGGATTACATCTGCAGAGAATATTGCTGGACTATTTAAATAACCTTGTGGAAGGCGAGTCCAACAGTATTGGTTTCCCTGCCAGGTAAAACCAGTCAAATATCTATCCTCTTCTCTGATAGGATGAGCCCAAAAGCCATTAGACAAATCTAATGTAGTTTTGTATTTGTGTCTTTCCAAATTTCCTAGCATGCCAGACATGTGCAAATTCTGCACTGTAAAAGATGGTGACACTTTATTTAGAGCACGGTAGTCTAACACCATACGCCATTTCCCATTAGGTTTAGGCACTGGGTATACTGGAGTATTCATGGTGCTATACTGTTTAATTAGTGCTCCTTGTGCAATTAAATCATTAATTACTTTTTGAATATCATTAATTGCAGCTTTGTTAATAGGATATTGCTTTTGAGGCTTTGGCTGAGTTTTAACTGATAGATCATGAGGCTGTATTTTCCTATGGCCAATTTGATTATCAAATTGCTGAAAATATGGTTTCAGAGAATATAAAACATCTCTCAATTTTGTTTTCTCATTTTTAGCACAATCAGCTAATTCAAGTTGCCCTTTAATCTGCTCACCCCTATTGTCTTGGTTTTGAATAAAATTCACTGAACCAATTGGAAACAAATCCTTAACTCTTTCATGAGCTATGACAACATCATGTTTTGTAAAATCACATATTGCAAATTCAATTTCTAAACATTTTCCTGCTATCTGGATAGGTAATTTTACAAGAGGTACAAATCTCTCTTCTAAAAAATAAGATTCCAATATACATTGCCCTTTAGTGGAATATACATGTGGCAAACATTTAGATTGAATACAAGATTGATTAGCTCCTGTGTCTATCAAGGCTGCAAATGTCTTATTTGCTATTTCTACAGAAATCATAGGAAACTCAAGGCTGACCTGAGTTTGCTTGGTCTCTGCCATCCTGGGTTACAGAAGGAGTTTCTGAACCTTTTTGCGAGGATGTTTGCTGTTCAAAGTCTTTGGGGGTGTGAAAATTCCCTTTCTTGTTGAAATTATGTTTATTCCCTTTGTATCCACCTCTGGAGTTAAATTCTTGCTTTGATTTATCAAAGTCTCTATGGGGAAATTGTGATCCTGTTCTCAGATCATATGCAGTTTTATCTTCTGGATTTTCAGAATCCTGGCTCTTCTGAGCTTGGAACTGCTTTCTATTTGAGCTTTGATTCTTTCCTCCTCTTCCTCTATAATTCTGAGGAACAGATTTATTTTTAGGATTAACATTTGAGGGAGATTTCTTAGATTTAGAATTATTCTGTTCAGAATTTCTTCTATTTTTACCATCCCCTAAATAGTCCCGATCTAAGGTTCTATATATGGATTGGACTATTTTTTGGAAGGACCTTATTTTTTCCTGCTCAGTGGCCAGCAAATCCAACTTGGATTGGATTGCTGCTTTTAGAACATCACCTTTGCAAAAGCCTTTAAGAATTCCCCAAATTAAATCATGATTAGGGAAGAATTTCATTCCAACCCCATAGGCTCTTACAATACCTTGTTCTTGGGTTACTTTATTTAGAATTCCATTCAAATCTGCTATTGCTACTTGCCCATGAGTTTTTATATACAAATTGGCAAGTACACATTCCCAATTATTGCTTTCTTGTTCTGTCAGGGAGGCTGAAGCTGGAACTAAGGCATTAACTAGCCTCATCTTCTGGAATGGAGTTGCCGTAAGAGTAACAGCTTCCAGAGCAGACAAATGAGATTCAAGCCACATAGGAATTTCTTTAATATCTTTTGGAGTAAGTCCAGTAACAGCTCTTACATTAGTTATGTTTAAACCAGGGATTTCAGCTGGGTGTATACCTGGTACATTAGGTTGCCTCCCAGGAAGATCCCTTGCATATTCTCTCAGATTTAAATATTCTCTTCTCAAGAGAGTATATTCTTGCTCCCATTGGGCTGGAGTTAAATTTTGCAATTCCTCAGTAGTGGCTGGAGTGTAATTAAACCCAGTTCCAGAAAAATAGTCAGCATTGCTCACAGAAATGGGACCATGTCTCCTTATACTCCTAGTAATTTCAACAATTCTCCCTGTCATCAGGTTCAATTCTTGCCTATTGATTGGCAACACAGGCATTGTCAATGGATCAAAAGCTACATCTCTTAGTCTCATAGTAGTTATTAAACCTGCATCATCTGCTTCAAAAAAGACAATCAAAAATCTATAGCCTAATCCCCATTCTCCACTTCTAATCTGCAAGCAATAGTTTTCTCTCTCTCTGATGGTCACATTTTGCAAACTAGCAAGCCATAGTGCATAAGGCACTTGGTTCAATTGGATAGCCATCACAAGAATGCACACAAATCCTTTTCTTTAGTTGAGCTCAACAAACTTGAATTTATCAAGAGGATAAAAATAGCTGACGGTTTGGTGAACACCCAGTGTACTTAAATATATTCTTTAAGTCTCGAGCCCCACGTTTGTTGGGCGCCAATTGTCACGTTTTGCGTGATCCCATTTATTACAAATGGAAAGTGAGCTTTGTGGCCTAGCTGAACTAATCATACTAGATTGGGCTTCACTTTTTCCAAGTTGTATAAAATGAGTTTACACTTCACTTTGATACCAGACTAGCAAAGCAAGTATTGTAAAATGACAATATATTTATAAATAAAGGAACATGAGACTTTAGAATATATTAAAAATATAAGCGTAGTTTACTTAAATATAAATAGAGAATATCAGTAGTTTACATAGAATAGCATGGATAGCCAATCAAAATTACATGATCTTAAAACATCTCTATTTTAAGAAAAAAGCTTCTAAAAGCTTAACATATGCTCAATTCATTGGCTCAAAGATATCAAGAGTAATACATTACATTCTTCCCAGTTCTTCCCTTTGTCTGCCAAGATGTTGGTGAGAAAGAAATTCCAACATGAGGTGTGGAATCTCAGTCTAAAGAGCAAAGCTCTTGTCTCCCTTCTTAAGCTTGCCTGCATGGGAGGCTCACATTCCTGAGGACTGACGTTGCTGACGTCAGTTAGCAAGGAAATACACTGGATTCTAATTGGCTCTCTTAATTCTGAACAAGTAAAGTTTTTAAATTTCCTTCAAGGTTTGAATAGAAACCTTATATTTTTATCAAAGATAATTGTCAGATTACAGAGAGAATAACCAAAGCTTCAAGGTTATTTCAACCATTAATTAAATAGATATGTTAGCTAGAAAAAACTAACTTAAATCTTCCTTCTCAGTTTGGAGATGTTTATGGCCTGATCATTCGTCATTTAGACACATAAACTGATAAGGTTCCAGACACCTCGACTGGCAAGAGGCCTTTGATCTGCCCTCTAACTCCTAGCCATTTGACTCTGTTTCCTTGGATACGGTGAAAGTTCATTTGGGAAGTTTAGAAAAAAGCTCATTGGAATGTAACTGAAGAAGCTTCAGCCTGAACCAAGCTAATCACAGAAGTTGATTTTAGAAATTAATATTGTAAAACACAAATCCAATACATTGAAATAGAAAGTTAACATAAAGAAACTCAAAATTAATACATTAGGAACACAGGTGGCCAAAAATATATGCTTATAATAGGAAATACATGACAATGGCTCCTCGCCCTCACTGCCACCAGCCCACAGTCCTGCCATGCTGCCTTCCCAAGCACTTCCCGCGCATATCATTCGCCTCTGGTGTTGCTGTGTCCCGGGGAGAATCCTGATGCTGCCCAGTGCTCTCCTGGCTGCCTGTGAGTGATGAAGACCCTCGTCTCTTCCTCAGTCCAGGGAAAGCAGCATTGGCAGGATTTCCCTGTGGAGGTACCAGTGCTGCATGTTGCCTGGCTCTTGGGCTGAGCAAGGGTCACAGTGATGAAAAGTCTCTGAAAAGTAAGCATTGTCAGGCAAGTTCTACCAAGGAGGACAAGCCAGGACAATGCCTGTTCGAAAATTGGTGCACTGGGCTTCTAAGCAGATCTGAAAGTGGAGAGAGGGGCAGCCTATAGCAGCCAATAACTAGGTGCACAGCCAGTCCTCTGATGACAGATGGCCAATAGTAGCCACCATGCATGGCGAACAACCAGTCCTAGCTAGGATTGGAGAATCTACTATTCCCAATGGCCCCTATGTGCCCCACTACTCTCCAGTGCAAATGTTAACAACCTCCACCCTCCTAAGCATCTTATTGCTATGCCAGGGCCCTTCTTCCTTGCATCCCGCTTCCCACCCCCTTCACTTCCTTTCCCACCCCTAACCCCATTAGTGGCTTATCGCTATGACATACAGCCATTATCCACCCATCCCAGTCCCCCACACCTCCCACCTTTCCCGGAATAAGCACAAAAACCATGGAATGAAACAAAATATAACAAATGTATTTAACTATAAAAACATTAATTAAATTATTGGTTAACTTTAATTTAACCGCAATTAAAATTTAAAGTGCATTTTAAAACTGCAACTGTGTTATTTATTAGAGTGCACTATAAACTGTAAAGTGCATTTTTTAAAATTTGAAAATGTTCATTTTTTACTTTTATTTTTTACTTCTTCCTCCGTCTTCCCCTTTTGGCTGCAGCTGGGCAGTCTTGCTTAATTTGTAGTGATGACAGGGGGGCATTCTCCTCCTCCTCTTCCCATGGATCTTCTGGTGCAGGTTAAGGAGGAGTGGGAGGTGGAGGAGGCAATGTACTGGACTTGCTGGTCGAGGGGGAGGCATGTCTGGACCAGGGCTGGTTCAACAGGCTGCTGTTGGTAGCAGTGGGGGAGGCCTGCCTCGACCACGTGTGGTTCAGCGCATGGCACTTTGGCTGGGAGGTTTTGACTGCTGGAGAGACCAAGGCAGGTAGGATCCAGAAGCTGGAGCATGGATGGTCTATAGGAGGAAGGAAATGATGTCCGCTCCTGAACAACCGTGTTTGCGTTTGCAGCAGCTACATGCTCAGGAAGGGAAGCCTGGAGCTGGATGGACTGGACCAGGCTGCTTGGTGTCTGTTGCCACATGTCCTGTCCTCTATCTTCTCCAGCATGCTGTCAGACCGCTCATACTCTAGCCAGAGGCCAGTCCACTGCCTGTCCTCCTGCTGGCGGTCCAGGTGGGCCTTGGAAGCCATGGCCTTGCATTCTGGAGTGTGGTGCTGTACAAGCTGCTTGTGCTCCCAAGGAGGCCATGCCCTAAATCTCATCCAGGAGCTCGTCTGCTTGCCACACACTATCGCTAAACAGCTCCCTCGACAAATCCTCCCTGTGCACTAGTTGCAAGCAAGCATCCTGGTTGTGCTGGGTGCTTGTGGCAGGAGTTCTATCCGCACCTGTTGTGGTGGCAGACCTGTAGCAAGGGCAAGGCAATAAGGAAAGCCATTCGTTCAGACCACCCCCTCTTCCCACCCCGTTTCAGCTCACACCCTTCCTTCTTGTCCATTTTAATGGCCAATTTACAGGGTTCTTGAGATTCATCAGTCCCAATGGACAACCAGCCATCCCCATACCCCGATGTCCTGCCACACTGCCTATCCCACCCGGAGTTTCAGCCTTCCACCTCACTATCCCGCTGGTCTGTAATGGTGCCATGCCACCCATTTCTCATTTTTACCATTCAGGCCCGGTACCGCTGGTTTCTGGGGATTTTCAGGGTGCTCCCCCATGTTCTCCTGGCCACCTAGCAACACAGTAAAGAAAAAACCCACATAATTAGATAGCAATGAATGGAAGCCTTAATCATGCAGCTGTGCAAACGCAGCCTCCCCCCCCATCTGCCCCCACCCACCCGGTGCATTAACTTACTGTTCTCCTCCACCTCCTTGATAAAGGTGGCCTCCAGGTCCTCGTACCTTCTACCAGTACCTCCTTTGGCTCCTCAAATAAATGCTGGTTCTCCATCCCAAAGAGGTAGAGCTGTAGAGTCATGGTGTCTGTGTCTTCTGTGATGGGTGCTGGCTCCAGGGCAGGGATGGGCATGGAGGGAACTCTGCCAGCAGTCACAACTTCTGTGGGGGGGAGCAGGAGCAGTCAAAGAGGGAGTGGTTGCAGCAGGAATGGGAAATGAGGGAAGCATATCAACCCACTTCTGGCCTCTGGCGAAGGCGCAGCTGAACAGTTTTGATGCCACAATGGCTCCATCAACACACAGGAAACAGACCAGTTACATAAAATAAAATGTTTACAAATTAATGCATTCAATTTTTTTAAAAACCCACAGTAATCTTGTTGTAAGATTATAACCACCCCCACAAACCCATGGGCCTGCCATGACAAGCTCACCCTGGTGCCAGACAGCCAAGTGCTGTATAGGGAAGACAGTGCCTAGATTGATCATTTTCAAGCCCAGTGGATAAAAAAGAATTGGTGACTGTATTTCTGTGAATCACTTAGGAACTTAAAAGGGGAGGGGAGATTCAGAGGGGACTAGATGGCAGTTCTTAAGTGATTCAACAAAATTCATAATGATGTTTGAAAATATATTGTAGTCCTAAAAGTTAAAGTACTCCTAAAAGTACTGATTTTGAAACCCTGTGTAAAAGGGCTGGTTGCCCAAGGTGGGCAGAGAGGGGAGTTGCAAAGCAGGGCCTGGTTTCCAAAGGTGGGCAGAGAGGGGAGGCATAAGGCAGGGCAAGGAGACCAGGGAACTCAGGTTTTATCAGGCCAATATGTATGCACATTTTTTGTATACTTTTATGAGTACAATACATTTTCAAACCAAGTAGATAGATAGTAAATGATAGAAAGATAGATAGAAACATTTGGAGAACCGGTTACTGTAGGGATGGGCATTCGGATTAAATTACAGAATCAGATCTATTACGGATTTGGATCTGTAATTTCTAGATTAAATATGGATTCGGTTCCCATTGAATTCAATGGTAAATTTTCCCAATGAAGTGAATGGGAAATTTCCCCACTGAAATAAATGGGAAACCATCCAATCTGTAGTCAGAGTTCACCCTCCTCTCCTACCCTCGAGGCCCTGGCATGTACTTACGAAGCTCCTTTGGCCTGCCACTGCTGTGAGGGGGCCTCCCAGCAGACTTCTGTTCCTTACCATGGCGCAGCACTGCCAAGCTCCCTGCTCCACAGCATGTATGTGCAAAATGGCTACCGGCGCAAAAGAGCTGCCACCTTTAACCAAAATGGCAGCAATTCATTTTGGCCACTGCCATTTTGGTTAAGAGCAGCGGCCATTTTACACATGCACGCGGGCAGAGCAGGGAACGTGGCAGCGCACAGCAGCAAGAGAACCTGCTGGGAGCCCTCCACCCCCCAAAACAGCAGCGGACCAAAGGAGCTTCAATCAAGCCCTCTGAGGTGGATAAGTACATGCAAGGGCCCGGGGGCGGGGGAGGGGATCTATAACTCTGAATTCACAACTGGTACAGACAGAGTTCAGATTGATATGGATTAATCTGTAACAGCCCATTATGGGTTGTTACAGATTAATCCAAATTTGTAATGCCCATCCCATTTGCAGTAGCAAAAACAGAGAATTAGCAGAGAACAACCTGAACAGCCTGACAAAAACAAATTGCCATATCACCATAATATGCCCACCCCATAGGAAGGACCACTATGGGAGGAGGCCAGGTGTCCAAGCTGACTCCCCTGTGTCCAGGGTCTGGTTGTCCATGGTGGACAGAGAGGGGCGAGGTCTCAGGGAGCTTGCCCTCTGGGTAGCCCATGTCCAGGGCCTGGTTGCCCATGGCAGGCAGAGAGGGGAGGGGGTAGGCCAGGGGTCCAGGCTGGCTTTGGAGATCTCCAGAGTGTCTGTGAGGAGGAAGGGAAGAGAAGAGGAGGACCTGGTTGCCCATGATGGGCAGAAAGGGAAGGTATAAGGCAGGGTGTGCCAGTCAAGGTCCCCCTGCCCTGGTTCCCAAAGACAGGCAGAGAGGGGAGGGGTGTACGGGGAGCTTTCCTGCTGGGTGCTCTGTGCCCAGGGCCTGGTTGGCCATGACTGACAGAGAGAGGAGGGGGATGTGGGGAGCTTGCCTGCCGAATGGCCTGTGCCTAGAGCAACATCTAGGAAGCAACCCACAAGTGTTGGTGCCCAGGTAATACTTGCAGGTGCCCAGGACTAATATTAAAGACCTGGTGGGTTGGAGTTAAGTTGCCGCAGCAACTTTTTATTTTTACATAAAATATTTTTACATAAAATAAACAAATACATTTGTTCAGGGCAGGCAGAGAGATGGGGAGGTCAGGGGAGGCTGGTGTCCAGGCTGGCTCCTTCTGGCCAGGACCTGGCTCCCTGGGGCAGGCAGAGCGGGGCGGGGGGTACAGGACCTTGACTGATGCCCCCTGCTCAAGATCTGGTTCCCCAGGACAGGCAGGGGGAACTTGACTGGCACCCCTTGCCCAACACCTGATTCCTCAAGCCATGCAGAGAGAAGAGGAGGGCAGGGGGACCTTGACCGGTGCCCCCTGCCCAGGGCCTGATTGCCTGTGGCAGGCAGAGGGGAGGGGGCACAAGGAACTTGCCCAGGGCCTGGTTGTTGCCGCACATGGAAAAGACTGCCTAGGAAGTGCTCCGCTAGTTCTCCATTTCTGCTACACAGAACTCACAAGTGATAAATAATAATTCTAAAAAATATAAATAAAATAAGACACAAATAAAATAAAATGTAAAAAATGTTTATGTCAATAAAAGCCAGTAATCTTGTACTAAGATCATTCCTCCTCCGCCCCCTCATCCCCCCCCCCGCCCCCAAGACTGCAGGCCCACAGTGGTGCCTCTCTTTGCATACAGGCCCATGAGCTCACCATGGTGATTCCGGAATGCCTGAGCACTCCTTGCATGGCCAGACCCATTCCTCCACAGGACAATTCAGTTTGCAGAGTTTTGGACCAGATCAGATTTGGGAATAGAATCGGTTTCATCTTCCCCTAACTGCACCCACAGGTACAGGTGAGAAGGGTGGGTGCCCCATATTATTCCTAAGGCAAGGGGGATGGATAGAGTGCAGAGAGACCTTGACACTGCCTGTGTTTACCCCTGGCTTTGAAACTGCATCATACCTTCCATGTTTGTTTAGAGGGGTCCACATCTTGCATGACTTCAGTTCTTCCATGAGCTTCCTGTTCCTGTAAACACAAGAAGAGAATAGAGTGATTATCGTTCATTGGGTCTTTTCACATGGGTGTTTCCTCCCCCCCCACGTGTGCAGGTGAGGGGGGTGTCCACAGGAATACCGCAGTTCACTACCAGCAGTGAGGGGGTGCCTGTGGGACCACCACCAGTGATGGATAGCGGTGCTTGCATGCTCCCATGCGCCACCCATCTCCACCCATCACCCACGCATGGAGCAACGGGCTCCAATGCCAGTTGCTCCGTATGGTGGAGATGGGTGGGGGTGGGTGGAGATGGGTGTGCACCCGTTCCCATGGGTGCACACCCACTTCCACCCCACTGCGGGCGCACACCCATCCACCCACCCACCATGGTCCATTTGAAAAGGGCCATTGTTAAGGCTGCAAAACACTTTCCATTTTATGATCGATTTTAGACAGGAAGAAAAAAATATATTTTGTTTTAGAAAAGTAAACATTATTTTTAAAGGAAGAAAAAATTATTTCATTTCAGAAAAATAATTTATTTTAGTAAAATAATTTTTAAAATAATCCAAAAAATTATTTTTGAAAAATATTTTTATTTGGAAAAAATTATAAAAATTATTTTATTTTAGAAAAAAGAATCACTTCATAACCTTGATTTTTTAATGTGTTTTCCTAATCAGAGAGGATAGGCTTGCGGTTGCAGAGCCGCAGGTCATGGTTCAGCTGGGCGCTCATGGCAGGGGGTTTGGTTTGCACCCATTGCACTGGCAAATCTGTAGCAAGACAACAAGGAAATCTATTAGTTCAGACCATCCCACCGACCTTCCCACCCCAGTGTTTCAGGACCTCGCCCAACCAATTTTCAGCCCTCTGCCTGCCTAAAGGAAAACAGGAATGAGTAGCTATGCGGCTGCTTGGGCAGTTGCTGCAGCGGGTTCCCAGCACCACAAGTGGGTTTCCCATTGGGTGCCATTTTAGTTTTCCTCCGACTGCCATTTTGGCTTCCACCCCCATGCCAGCCCAAAGGGAAGCACTACATGGTTCTCCTCCGGCCATTCACACCATCTCCCTGGCTGCCATATACGCTTCCATGCTGGGCTGTCATTTTGGCTCCCCCTTCATGCCAGCCCACTATGGTGCCTTCCCCCACCCCCACCAGCCCATAGACCCACAGTCCCAACCACTGTAGAAGAACCCCGCCATTTGTGACATTCCCCCCTCGGCTACCATTGTGGTTTCCACTGCCACGTCAGCTCGCGGGTCCACCATGGTGCCTTCTCACTCACTCTTGCACATTCCTTTCCCATCCTGTGGAGCTGTTCCCCAGTAATTTTCCTGCTCTTCCTCCATCTTCTCCTGGTCACCTGGCAATACAGTAAACAATAAAGAGCATAGTTAGGAAACATTCAGAAAGGGATTGAGAATGAATCTGAAAATATCATAATGCCTCAAAATAAATCTATGGTACGACCGCACCTACAATATTGTGTGCAGTTCTGGTCTCTCTATTTCAAAAAAGGCATAGTAGAACTAGAAAAGGTGCAGAGAAGGGCAACAAAAATGATCCAGGGAATGGAATGACTCCCGTATGAAGAGAGCCCCAAGCTGAATAGGTTGGGGCTCTTCAGCTTGGAGAAGAGATGACTGAGGGGATATGATCAACGTTTATAAAATCATGAGTGGTGTGGAACACGTAAATAGGGAGCTGTTATTTACCTTCTTTAACAATACTAGAACAAGGGGACACTCCATGAAATTAACTAGCAACAGATTTAAAACAAAAAAGAGAAAGATTTATTTTTTTCACTCAACATACAATTAATTTGTGGAATTTACTGCCAGAGAAATCCACGGTAGTGAAAACTAATTTTAAAAGGGGGTTCGATAAGTTCTTGGAGGATAGATCCATTAATGGTTATTAGCCAACTAGGTTTTGGGGATGTAACTTCTTACAGTTGGGGGCTGGAACAAGGGGGAATAGATTGCCCATGGTGACCTATTGGGTACTTCTCCCAAGAGACAGAGATTGACCACTGTCGGAGACAGGATACTGGGCTTGATGAACCATTGGTCAGACCCAGCACAGCACTACCTATGTGCTTAATAAATGGAAGCCTTTATATGTAGCTGTGTAAACATGCACCCCTGTCTCCAGGTGCATTCACTTGCCATTCTCCTCTGCTGGGAGGGGGTGGGGGGACTCCACTGAACAAAGTCGGCCTCTCAAGTGGAACCATGAGAATTAGGGTGTCTGTGACAACATCATCCCATGCTGACTCCAGGATGGGGACAAGCATGGAAAGATGTCCGTCAGCAGCCACAGCTTCTAAGCTGGGAGCAGGAGCCGTTGAAGCAGGAAATGGTGCAGCGTGTTCTTAAGCAAGAGAGCAAGATTGGAGAGAGGGGCAGGAAATGGCCGCTTCTCAGAACGTTCTAGGCTTTTCACCCATGATTCTATGGGGCTGGTGGACCTGGACATGAGGAGGCTGCAGCCAACCACCTAATTAATTAACAAGTAAATAGGGATTTATCCGTTATTTATCCTCTCAAACATTAGAACTAGGGGACACTTCATGAAACTAACAGGTAGCAGAATTAAAATTAAGAAAAGAAAGTTTTTTTCCCCCACTAAATGCAAAGTTGTGGAATTTGTTGCCAGAAGATGTGGTGAAGGTCAGCACAGTATAGCTGGGTTTAAGAAAGGATTGGATACGTTTCTGGAGGATAGTAGGCATGGGCGAACAGATCGCGGTTCGTGTTCGGCCGTTCGGTTCGGCCGCGTTCGGTTCGTGTGTTTGTGTTCGGCCGTTCGGTTCGGCCGCGATCGGTTCGTGTGTTCGTGTTCGGTCGTATCGCGCGTTCGTGTTTGCCCGTTCGGTTCGGTGGCGTTCGTGTTTGGCCGTTCGTGTTCGGTTGTTCGGGCAGGTCGTGCGTTCATGGTTGGGCGTTCGGTTCGTTCGCGATCGGGTTGTGCGTTCGTGTTCGGCCGTTCGGTTCGTTCGCCGTCGGGTTGTGCGTTCGTGTTTGGCCGTTCGGTGTTCGGGTGGTTCGCGCGTTCGCGTTCGGCCTTCGGCCAGAAATATCGTGAGAAGCCGTAAAATCGGCGTCGTGCCGGAAATTCATGTGCGTGTGCGCGAGTGAGGCGAGAGGGTGTGTGTTTGTTTCGGTGGCTGCTTGTGTAGTGTGTTTTGGCGATTGTTGTGTTGGTTTTGGCTGTGCTGTGTGTTTGGGTGGGTTGGTGTGTGTTGTTG
>QEPC01003743.1:4797610-4847166 GCA_003113815.1 Sphenodon punctatus | reverse complement strand
TCATGAATGTTAGACCCCTTGTCTCTCCCTCTGTTCCCCTTCCTAAGTCTCTCCCCCAGCTCCTGTCTCTCAGATTGTAAGCCCTAGGGGCAGGGACCATGTCTATTTTATTACTTTGTAAAGTGCCAGGTACACTGCTGGCGCTATATAAATGTTTGTTAATAATAATAATAATTATTAAGCCACTTCTTTTGTTTTATTTCTCAAAACTATCACTGGTCCTAAAACAATTATATTTGAAGATTCCTTTCAAGCCTCGGTAACTCAAGGCGCAGTCCTTCACCCACTGAAGTCAATGGCAAAACTTCCAGCATTGACTTTAGAGGTGGAGAATTGCCCTTCCCGAGGCAACTTCAGTGAGTGACAAAAGCACTTGAGCTCAGCTTGGGTTGAGCAATGCCAATGAGGTTGTTGCAACTGTCTTTAAATTTTTGTGATGTTATTTCCCTACACTAGGTCGTTTCGGAGAATGGTTTGTCACTGACTGGTATCCCATCTCAGTAGGCAATGACTAGGAGAGAGATTAAAAAAGGAAGAAAATGTGTGAGAAGAACAATTGACAGGTAGTGTTGGTTATGTTGGTAGTTCAGATACCATAGCGTGGGAAGTGGAGGTGTTTTGTTCTGTTCTGATGTGCTCAAATGAAATATTTGTACAATGTGTCGGCACCAAACTTTAAAACATAGTCTTCTGTGCTTTTGCTGTTAAGGAGATATGTGACTTTGCTGTTAATTCATCTTGTGAAATGAAAGTGATTCTGGAGCCCAGTGTTCTTGGATGGAACTTCTGAACCACAACGGTGACAGCAAAAGTGGTTCATGTTTGTTGTTTACTTTACGCTAAGGGTATGAAACGTCTTTGCTGTCATTGTATCCTGTGATTCTGTAGTGAAATAAAAATCTTTGCCCAGTGTGTGTATAAAAACTTTCAAACAATATTTATTATACATGTATATACTGTATATATTACTGCCTTGCTGTCAGTGCCATGGGTTGTGTTCTAGTGGGAATAAAAGGACGTTTGTGTCTCGTGCACAACATACCTCAACAATACAAGAAGTGCCAAGGTTGTGATGTGTTTCACTAGTTTGGAAAGGAAGCAACCATGAGAAAGAAAACTTGGGGCCCAAGCCAAGGTGCACTCACCCTGCACAGACTGTGTGCTTGCACCAAGCAGGTGTGCATGCACATGGTGTGTACATGTTCGGAGCTTGGTGCATGCACATCCTACACTTGGTGTGCACATGCAATGTATGTGTATGCTTGGCGTGTGTGCCAAGGGGTTGTGGTAATTTGGGTACTTATGTACATTGTTGGTGGGACTGCCCGACTGTAAGAACATTTTGGAGAAAGATATGGAAATTATTGAATAAAATAGCAGGGGAGGTTGTCCCGTACAGGATGGAAATCGCTTTACTAGGCTTATACCCTATTCAAAAAATATGTTATCTTGTCAAAACTCTTGTAAGATTATTTGCTTGGCTGCAATAATGATCATAGCTAAACATTGGAAAGGGGTGAATGTTCTTTCCATGGAAGAATTTTATAACAAAATATGGTTTATATATACGATGGAAAAGCTTCACGCTGAACTTCAGGACTCGAGTCACAAGTTTGAGGCGATTTGGAATCCAGTGATAGCTGCTCTGGAAGGAACGAAATTATTGAAAAAGGATCCTTAGCTGCCACTCAAGATATTACTGGTCCTACTGGATAAATGAGATAATGAACTTTGGACGTTGGGTCTCTACTCTCTCTCTAGTTATGTTTTGGTTCAATTGTTAAACGTTCATGACTAAGTTATGACCACCAGTGTAGCTTGCAATGGGATGATGTAAGTGGTTGTTGGTGGTCGTTACATGTATGTTTTTGATAATATAATAAAGTAATAACTGTTAAAAAAAAAAAAAGTATTTATGGGTAATATTTTATATTCATACATCATTTTTCATTCAAAGGTTCTCAAAAGCACTATATATGTTTTTGTATGGCCCAAACTCTAACCTCACTATCCCTGGTGAACCATGTACAGAGAGATTGGGTGTTTTTAAACAAGCAAGGCTTGGGGGTGTGTGTGTCAGGGTCCATGTCCGCTGTGTGGCATGGCTGCGGAGCACACACACACGTGGAGTGAGTGGGGAGGGATTCTAATGGGCAGCTACCTGGGCAGCCATCGCGCCCACTCAAGAAGACTCCACGTACCCCCTCCACCATGGACCGGCCGTGCAATTCATACCCCTCCCTCCCAGAAACACCAGAGCTCCCCCCCTACTGGTTTCCTCTTCCCTCCCACCCGTTAGCACCCCACCCCAACCCTGCCCAACCTCTGCCATGACACACAGTTCTGGACACTATGGAAACATGAAGCTGCAGCAGCCAGTAACCCTTTACTGCCCAGGAGACGGTGCAGATGGTGCAGCTGCTGGCAGTCCTGGGCTACAACGGATTACTGGGTAGGACATGCAGGAAGCTGCCATCCAAGCTTCTCTCCTCCATGGCGTTGGCTGTTCTCTCATGAATTGTGAGGGGGGCTTGCTGTGCTTTGAGCCAACAAACACAGTTTTGTATTTCATGTGTGTGCCCTTTAAGAGCTCCTCAGGGAACTCCCAGCAGGGCTGTGGGAGGGACTGGGAAGGTGGCCAGGCTATGGACCTATCTGCTGGTGTGGGTGGGAGCCCCGGTTCATACGGGCAGGGGATGTGTGGGCATCTGTCCCCACGCACTGTTTTGGCTTGCCTACATGGCACACTCCAGCTTTTTCGGCAGTGCCCTGTGAGTGACCATGTGTGGCCGGGGTGTGGGTTATAGGAGTGCACCTCCTCTTGCTCCACCTTCAAACAAGCATTTGGATGTGTGCTTAATGGGTGGCCATGCGTGGAAGCATCTCATTTTTAAAACACCCATTTTTGTGGTTGCCGTGTTAGTCTCAAGTGACAGAGATGGAGACAAGGTGGTTTGAATGATATCTTTTATTTATTTATTGGACCAACTGTTGTTAGCCGCCCCGAGCTGCATTGCAGGATGGGGCGGGATAGAAATCCATAAAATAAATAAAATAAATAAATAAATGAGCAAGCTTTCAGGCCACACAGGGCCCTTCCTCAGGCATGTAGCATAGCCAGTCAGAAATATATAAAATGAGCAAATGAAGGGCAGGTATATATGAGGAGGCAGAAATGGGTGGAAAGACAAGGTAATGGGGGTGGGGTTAGGAGAGGTGCCAGACATTTTAAAACAGAGCTATAAAAGATGTATATTGGTGAAGGAGAAAGGGAACAGTGGGTAGCGTTAAACACATAGACAAGCTAAAGCAGCCTTATGGGTTGGGCTGGAGGGTAAGGTAGGAAACAGCTTATCAGTGACATGGGTAAATATTTTGGTGAAGATATATTTGGCAATATATCTTCAGCAAGAGATAGCACCACCCCACCACAGTTAAAATGCAGAACAAAACACAGCTGGAAATAGATAGTCGCAACATGTCTACGAATCTGAAAGGCTGCCTCCTCCCCTATCCTCTGTTACGACCCCTAGAGTCAGCCGAGAAGAACTTCTTGGTAATTCCACCAACAAGCCAAGTCCATACAACAAAGGCCCACAGGGAGACATTCTGGGTGGCTGCTCCACACCTTTGGAACTGCCTCCCCCTAGAAGTCTGTCAGAGTCCAAGCATCTTTGGAAAGCAATACAACCCTTTTATTTTATTTGGTCAAGTGTTTGGTAGATGGAGATTGTTTTTTATACATGTTTGTATGGGTTGTTATCTGCGAATGTCTTTATTTTTATTTCTTTTACATTTTGATATTTTTATGTTGATTGAATATTTGTCTTACGATGTTACCCTCCCTGAGTCTTCAGGATGGGGACAGTGCTACCATAAAGGTAGCACAGGCAGCTGCCTAGGGCGGCAGGTTGAAGGGGGTGGCTATCCTGCGGTCCCTCGCTGATCTGCTATATGCCATCCATGACGTATCTTACAGCATAAGCAAGGGACTCCATCCTACAGCCACACCAGCACCGAACAACAGATAGCACTTGCTGCAAGAAAACCATCGCCTGAGCTGCCAAATGCTGGCACACAGTTACCACCAACACCAGGCTGGGTGCTATGATCTCGGCCAACCAGAGACCTTCCTGGATCCAAGGGGAGTGGCTTAAGCAGCTAAGCTTCCCATAAAGTTCACACATTACAAGAGAAACTTACATCAGAGCAAGTGCGGCTCTCTTACGACAGGAATTAGTGCATGTGAGAATCCAATAGTCCGCTTTTATGCCGCGAGAACACTCACGCATGACAGGGTCCCAAAACTGTACTTGTACGATGATGGGTGTTCTTGTGGCATAAAATCAGAAGAGTGCATTCTCACGAGTGCCAATTTCCATCGGAACAAAGCCGCAATTGCACTGACGGAAGTTTTCCTGCCTCCTCAGGTAATATGTGAAAGTGGCCTCAATCTCCCTCAGGCTTGTCATCTGAGCACACCTCAGCTAAGCCTTAGCCTCAACCCTGACACATCTGTGGAACCTGCAGCCAGTTACGGCTGTATCTTGCTCTCACTTCCTCACCAAGTTCTGGTCCTCCATTGGGCTCTGCCTTGCCTGAACATCTTTGGAACCCTTGCCTCCAGCCACCATCCTCCATACCTTCCATTCTCCAGTCAACCATGAGTGTACCTGCAGCTCCCGCAGGGCACCATCCTCCTGGCCCACCATCCTCCAGGGCCGCCATCCACTAGCCATCCTCCAGATCAGCTATCATCCTCTAATATACCTCAACCCTTTGGGCTCCATCTTCCATCAACCTACCATCTCTGCTTGTCATCTTCGTACAGGTCCTCTCCATCCCATTGCCATCTCAGGAAGGGCCACCCCCGACACCCGTCCTGTATTCAGCTGCCAGCGCCACCACCAATAAGCTCCGTGCTGCCCTAGGTGCCCCTGCCTCCCTGTTGCCTCCAGCGTCCACACTGCCCTCGATCTGGCTGCAAAGCTTACCGGCGGTGCAGGAAAGGCAGCGACAGCAGCTGTAGAGACTAGACTTGGGCCACCTAGGGTGGTAAGTGCTCCCTTCAACTTACCACCCTAGGTGGCCCAAACCCCAATCCAGCTGCTGCTGCCACCGCCACTGCCACCACCAGCAAGCTCCATGCCTGAATCAAGGGCGGCGGGGATGCAGGGCGTGGCACAGGGCTGGGGCTACCTACGGCGGCAAAAATCCCTGCAGCGGTGCTGGACAGGGCAAGCGATAAATATAAATAAATTAATTAATTAAACTAATTAGAAGAATCCAAGAATAATGGGGTTAGAAGGAACTTTGAGGATCATCTATCCCAACTTCCTGATCCAAGCAGGGCCAGCCTTAGAAGTTGAGGTACCCAAGGCAAAAATAAAATGTGGAGCCCTCATGATTCTACCCCACCACCCCCTGTCGCCCAGCTCCTTTAGCAATTGACAGTCTTTCCTAACCAGCAGAGCACAGATCCAGACTGGGACTCCAGCACCCTCCTCTTCCTCTCCCCACTTCCCATCTCCCAGGCAGTAATGCAGGGATTAGGGCTGGGACTCCTCCCCTCCCCTCCTGGGCAACACCATAGAGTTGCAGGCACCAGCCTAGAGCATCAGACTGGACTCAGGACAGACCCCTGTGGGACTCCACTTGACACCACCTCCCAATTCTATACTGATCCACTAATTATTATTACTCTCTGAGTGAGGCTTTTCAGCAAATTGTGAACCCACCTAATGGTAGCCCTACCATTTTACATATCTCCAGTTTCTTATGAGACTGTCCTGTGGGACTGTGTAAAAAGCCTTATTAAAGTAAAGATACTGCATTCCTGTGTTGGTTATTGGGGGGGTTCACCCTCCCATAGCTCAACAGGTCTGGAGTCTGGGGGGGGGGGTGCTGGACGCGGATCTCCGCCTGGAGTGGCAGGTGGAGGCAGTCGCAAAGACTGCCTTTTGCCAGTTGCATCTGGTGCGGAGGCTGCGTCTTTTCATCTCCGGCCCGGACCTGGCCTCCCTCATCCATGCCTTCGTCACCTCGAGGCTGGACTACTGCAATGCGCTCTACGTGGGGCTGCCCATGTTCCTGGTCCGGAGGCTGCAACTAGTGCAGAATGCGGCGGCCCGGCTCCTGTCGGGGACGGGTAGTTGGGAGCACATAACACCTGTGCTCTGGGCTCTGCACTGGTTGCTGATAGCGTGCCGAGCCAGGTTCAAGATGTTGCTATTGGTTTACAAAGCCCTGTACGGTCTCGGCCCCTCATACCTCAGGGATCGCCTCGCCCTCCGCACCCCGGGGTGGCTCCTTTGGTCTGCCGGGGGTGCCTTCTTGGAGTTCCCCCGTGTGAAAAGGGGGGCCACGATGGAGAGGGCATTCTCGGTGGCCGGGCCGCATCTTTGGAACTCCCTACTGGAGGAAGCTCGCCTGGCCCCAAGCCTTTTGGTATTCCGGCGAAGGTGTAAAACCTGATTGTTCGCCCAGGCCTTTGGGGATGGGGGGAGGGTTTAGTGGATTTTTATCTCCCCTACCCTATCATTTGATACATCCAGGGTCCTGTTTTTAATATTGTAATATTTGATATTGTATTTTTATATGTTTTAAATTGTTTTATATTGATGTATTTTTTATTGTTGGAAGCCGCCCCGAGCTGTGTTCAGGAGGGGCGGGGTATAAATTGAACAAATAAATAAATAAAATAAATCTTCCCTAAGAAAGGCAGATTGGAGACCAGGCAATAATTGGCAAGCACTCCAATATCAAGAGATGGTTTCTTGAGGAGGGGGCAGACCTCAGCACATTTCAGGGAGGCCAGCACCCTCCCCTCCCTAAAGAAGGCATTAACAATGCCTGTCAATAAAGGTACCACTGCTTCCGCGCCAGCCTTCAACAGCCAGGATGGGCACGGGACAGAGGCACATGTGGTGGGTCTCAGTGACCCCAGAAGCACATGTACTTCCTCATCATCCACCACGTCAAAGTCAACCATGGGAATACAGCCCTTCGGGACTCCATGGCTCTCCAGATCAAAAAACCCAACGAGTTCCACCCGGAGTCGCTCTATCTTTTCCACGAAGAACATAGAAAATTCCTCACAGCATTCACTTGAGAAAACTGTAGATGGATTGAGGCAGTCTGGATTCACCAGGCTGCGCAACACCCAAAACAGTTACGCCGATCTTTTCCCTGCAGCATCTATGCCTGAGGACAAGAACAAAAGCTTGACCTCTGTAATAGCCTTTCTGTATGCTCGCATAAACTCTTTGTACAGCTGAAGATCGGCCTCCACATGGCTCCTTAAGCATCTCCTCTTTTAGGCCCCAGCCTCTTTAAGTCCACCTGGTCACTGTTATACTACAGTGGTCTATGGACCGTCAAGACAACTAGGGTCCGATGTGGAGCCAGGGAATTGAGGACCTCCTCTAACAGCTGAAAATAGCCATTGGTGAGCCTATCAACCCCCTGGTTGGACGGGGCAGATGTATCAACTCCAGCACGAAGAATGAGGTTCCTGAAGTCCATCAGATTCAGCAGACTCCGTGGCCATACGACAATCAATCTGCCACGGTGCTGCCCGTCAGGCAGAGAACCACCTGCACTGAAACACATGAGGTAGTGGTCAGACCACCCAACAGGGGTGACCTGAACATCCAAAACCGGAAAACCCAGCCTGAAAATTAGGTCAAGCACCCAGCCAGCCCTGTGGGTGCGCTCCTGGATGCTCTGTGTAAAACCCAGAGATGCCATCGCATCCAGGAACTCAGAGGTCGGACCCTAAGTGCCACCACCATTGTGCACATTGAAGTTCCCTAGAACAAGCATCCTGGGACACTCCAAAGCCAATGCCAACATCAGCTCCAGGAAACTGGCTCCAAAACCCCCAAATTACCTGGAGGTCTATACACCAGCAGAACCATAAATCTTGGTCCTGCCCCAGCATCACAGGTCATGGCCAAGCACTCGAATGTCCCTGCCTCTGACGTGGGTCACCTCGTGCATTACAGGCAAGATGAAAAAATCAAAGACACTCACCCCTCTTCGTTCTGCTGCCCAAGGCTGGTGGATCACTGAAAAACCTGACAGGACTAGCCATGCCAAAATAGGTCATCCAGTCAAGTCTCAGTGATACATGCCAGGTCTGGGTGACATTCCGCAATGGATTCATACAGAGTGTCGGCTTTATTCACCACAGACCTGGCATTAGCCATCCAGATCCTCATGCAGGAGGAATCCAGCTTACCCATTCCCGCTTGGCCCTTCAAGATACTCACAATGGGCTTCAAGGCAACTTTCTGAAGGCATCTAAAATAGGGTGGATTCTGCCGTCGCCGCAAATCTCCCCCTACCCTGTTTGTCACCCTGACGGGTATCCTAAAACTAGCTCACACAGTTCCCTCACCCACTCTGGATGTTCTCCCTCCTTGTGGAACCATCTTTCACTCACACTGACAGCAAACACACACACACACACTCACACACACACACACACACATACGTCTCTCAGATTGTAAGCCCTAGGGCAGGGACTGTGTCTATTCCATTATTTTGTAAAGCGCCAGGTACATTGCTGGCGCTATATAAATGCTTTCTAATAATTAATAATAATAATAATTAATAATAACCAAGACTGGCAGTGGCTATCCAGGTGGAAGACTCACATCCTCCCCCCAGGAGGCTTACCTGACAGAACACAGACACAGGGGCTGGGCGGGCACTCTCACTGCCCACCTGCCCCAGACAACCACTCACTCCCCAGAAATTCAACAAACGCGTGCTCTCTCACCGCCCCTCAAACATAAAACACATAAGCACCACTCACCCAAAGATGGCCCACTATCCACTGGTGGGGGGAAATCCAGGAAAGGAGGGGGAAAAATTATCAGCACAAGATAAAACCAATATTAAAAGCATCGATCCGTGGCCCAGTCCTTCTTGGCCAGGGCCACACCAGACACTAACCGTCCACCAACGGATCCATTGTGCTACTTATGATCCATAAAGAAACAAATACAAACAAATCACCCCAACTAAAAGTGCACATTATTATCTGGAAAGGCACTAGTCTGTCATTATATTTATTTATTTATTTATTAAATCTCTACCCCGCCCCTCCTAAAACAGCTCGGGGCAGCTTACAATCAAAAAGACAATCACATATAAAATATATCTAAAAACAGTTAAAACATATCAAAATACAATATTCAAAGTATTAAACAGGGCCCGGGAACTCAACAAAACAATAAAAAGGGTAAGGGAGATAAAACCCTCTAACCCCTCCTCCCCCCCTCCCCAAAGGCCTGGGCAAACAACTTCGCTGGAATGTCAGAAGGCTTGGGGCCAGGCGATCTTCCTCCGGGAGGGAGTTCCAAAGGCACAGCGTGGCCACCGAGAATGCCCTCTCCATTGTGACCCCTCACTTAACGCGGGGGACCTCCAAGAAGACACCCTCAGCAGACCGAAGGAGGCGCTCTGGGGCACGGAGGGCGAGGCAGTCCCTGAGATACGAGGGGCCCAGACCATGAAGGGCCTTGTAGATCAACACCAAAACCTTGAACCTGGCTCGGCACGCTATCGGCAACCAATGCAGAGTCCGGAGCACAGGTGTTATGTGCTCCCGACGACCCGTCCCCGTAAGGAGACGAGCCGCCGCATTCTGCACTAGCTGCAGCCTCTGAACCA
This sequence comes from Sphenodon punctatus, assembly GCA_003113815.1. Taxonomy (NCBI): domain Eukaryota; kingdom Metazoa; phylum Chordata; class Lepidosauria; order Sphenodontia; family Sphenodontidae; genus Sphenodon; species Sphenodon punctatus. Next base: position 4,837,485 of record QEPC01003743.1, on the reverse strand, counting down.
GGAACAAGGGAAGCCCCACGTAGAGCGCGTTGCAGTAATCCAGCCTTGAGGTGACGAAGGCATGGATGAGGGAGGCCAGGTCCAGGCCGGAGACGTACGGACGTAGCCTCCGCACCAGATATAACTGGCGGAAGGCAGCCTTCATGACTGCCTCCACCTGCCACTCCAGGCGGAGTTCCGCATCCAATATCACCCCCAGACTCCAGACCTGATGAGCTATAGGAGGGCGAACCCCTCAATCAGGGGGGCCACTACCTCCCTCGCTCTCCCCACCACCATCACCTCCATCTTATCAGGGTTGAGCTTCAGTCTGCTCTGCCGCATCCATTCCGCCATGGCCTCCAAACACTGGGACAGCAATGAGACGGCAGGGTCTGGGTCAGTTGAAAAAGAGAGGTACAGCTGAGTATCGTCAGCATATTGGTGACATCGCACCCCGAACCCTCTCACGACCTTCCCCAGGGGCTGCATGTATACATTAAATAATAATGGAGACAGAATGGAACCCTGCAGAATGCTGCATGATAAAGCATGGGGGCAAGATGTCTCATCCCCCAGCACCACCCGCTGGCTTCTCTCCAAGAGGAATGAACGGAACCATTCAAGAACAGTCCCATTCAGACCCCTTAGGTCATGCAGCCGTCGCAACAGCAGCCCATGGTCCATGGTAACAAAAGTGGCCAAGAGATCTAGCAGGATGAGAAATGTTGAACATCCTGCATCCATCTCCCAGTGGAGATCGTCGACCAAGGCCACCAATGCCGTCTCAGTGCCATAGCCAGGGCAGAACCCAGATTGAAAAGGGTCCAGGAAACTGATGCTATCCAGATGCACCTGGAGCTGGATCGCCACCGCCCGCTCAGTAACCTTCCCTAAAAAGGGAAGGTTAGAGACAGGTCGGTATCTGGCGAGCTCATCCACGTCCAAAGATGTTTTCTTCAGCAGGGGGCGCACCACAGCCTCCTTGAGGCTGGAAGACAACTTCCCCTGCTTCAAGGATGCATTCACCACCCTCGCCAGCACCGTCCCCAACGTCTTCCTGGAGGCTTTCACCAACCAGGACGGGCATGAATCAAGTTCGCAATAGGTGGCCCTCACAGACCCCAAGACATCCACCGCATCGGCCGGTGCCACTTCCTGAAACTCCCCCCACAAAGCTTATGTGCCTCTTAAGAGCTCAGCACCAAACAATCAGGTACCCACCTGTGTTTAAAACCTCTGCACCTACTACTTGTGCTGGAGTAATGCAATCTATGCCCAATGTGCCTAGCTAACACTTTTAACCAGCTGCAACAGCAGGAGCAATACAAAGAACATGTATTTCCTTTCCATTTGGGGAAACTACTGTAGTACCTAATACATGTAGAAGTTCAGAACACAAAATTTAAAAGAAGTTTGCTTTTTAATTGGTACTATATTCCGTTGTATCAGGCCACACCATTGTTTGATGATTGAATCCTGATGTTTGAATCAGGCCACATTGTTCCGCAAAATAATCACAGGATTGGATTATAAGCAGTGTTCTTCAAAAAGAACCCCATAGGTGATATTATTTTCATTTGTCTTCAGGAGTTTGTGGCTTAGGCTTTACTTCAGTCACATTTTCAAACTTTTATTTGAAGCCATAAGGATTGTAAATTTAATATTTTAAAAAGGAATGAGGAGATTTTCACAATTTTACTGACTGCCTTGTGGTTTTAGGGCCTTAAGAAACCCCTAAAATATTGTGATCGACAGCCTCATAAAAGCTCACTAAGCAATTTTTTTTCTCTTTGAGGATTTATTTATTTGTAATTTCTCCCTTTCCCCCCTGCTTTCTGGGATTCAGATGAGCCACATTTTATTTATTTATTTGTTTGTTTATTTGTCTGTTTATTCAGATTTATATGCCACACTTAGAAGGGAGTTCCATAAAACTGGGGCAGCAGCCGAGAATGCCCTCCTGTGCCCCCCCCCCCCCCCCGTCCCATGGACAAGGGTAACAGGTGGAACCTGCAAGAGGGTGCTCCCGGCCGACCGTAGGGCCACAATGGTAAGACAGGCAGCCTTTCAGGTATTTGGAGCCCAGACCATTTAGGACTTTAAAGGTCAAAACCAGCACCTTGAATTGTGCCCAGAAAGTTATAGGTAGCCAGTACAGACTTCAGAGCACAGGCGTAATGTGCTCCCAGTGACCTGTCCTCGAAAGGAGTCGAGCTGCCTCATTCTGCACCAGCTGCAGCTTCCAAACACTCATCAAGGGCAGCCCCACATAGAGCACATTTCAGTAATCTAGCTTCAAGGTGATGAAAGCATGGATGACAGTGGCCAGATCCCAAATCAGAAAGAAAAGGTGCAGCCTCCTCATCAGATGAAGGTGGTGAAAAGAACTCCTGACCACTGCCATCACCTGGTACTCCAGGCACAGCGAGGGATCCAAAAGCACTCCAAGCCTACGGACCCAATTGACCAGAGTGGGACAGACCTCATCAATAACAGGTGTCCCAATCCCCTCCAAGTCACAAGACCAGCCAACCAGCATCACTTCATTCTTGTCAGGATTCAACCTCAGTCAACTCACCTTCATCTAGTCCCCAACAGCAGCCATACATTGAGTAAGCACCAAGACTGCGGGACCTGGGTCAGATGAAAAAGAGAGATAGAGCTGAGTATCATCAGCATATTGATGACATCTCACCCCAAACCTCTGAATGACCTTGCCTAGTGGCCTCAGATACACATTGAACAAGATGGGAGACAGAATAGACTCCTGCAGAATGCCACAGGGGAGGTCCTGAGGGGACTACCCACTGGGACATCCCCGACAGGAAAGAGCAGAACCTCTCAAGAGCGGTCCCGCGTCCCCCTGCCAGGTCACACAGTTGTTTCAACAACAGCCCATGATCAACTGTATCAAAGGCCACTGAAAGATCTAACAAGATCAACAAGGTAGAATTCCCCTTCTCCGTTTCAAAGCACAGATCATCGACCAAAGCCACAAGCATAGTCTCTGGGCCATACCCAGGACAAAAACCTGACTGAAACAGGTCCAGGAATCTGATAGCGTTGAGATGAGCCTGGAGCTGTCAGGCAACCACTCGTTCAATAATCTTCCCTAAAAAGGAAAGTTTAGAGACAGGACAATAGCTAGCCAGGGAGTCAGCGTCCAAAGATGGTTTCTTAAGCAGGGGCTGGACCACTGCTGTTTTAAGGTTGTCCAACACCCTTCCAACACCCATAAGGAGGTGTTGACCAACCCAGCCATCAATGGGTGTCTTTAGACATAATGTCAATGGGTGTCTGAATGTGTGTTTTGATCTTGATATGAACAACAGTTTGGCCCTGTGTTCACCATGTGACGCTGCTTAGACACACAACTCAACTTGAAGCAAATCAATGTTTTGCTCGCCACCTGATCTCAGCACCCAAGCGCTGCTGCCTCGTTCCCTGTGTTGTACCTGCTAACACACCACGCGATATTATTAGACACAACATTGACCATGTGTTCAGCCGGAACACACAAATTGTCCTTGTGATGCAATGGTGTCACATCACGTGTTCCATGGGTGGCCAAATTGGTGTTGGGATTGTTATGGTGCTTACACACAACAGCCAAACACATGTTTGGGGTTTTTTGACACCTGATCTTTGTTATGTCTAAAGATGCCCAGTGGCTCCAATGTCTCCCAGCTGGCTTTCACCAGCCAGGAGGGGCAAGGATCTAATTCACAACTGGTTGCCTTAATCACCCCAAGCACCTCCCTCACATTGGTGAGCAATACCAGCTGAAACTGATCCAACCAAACAGGAGAAGACTGAGCTTCCATAGCCCAAACTCTGACTCTGCAGTTGAAATGGCAGTGCCCAAGTCATGGTGAATACAAGTGATTTTGTCTGTAAAGTAATTAATAAAAATGTCACAGTGCACATTAGATGACTCCATGTCCTGGTGAAGACAGGCCAGGTTAACCAGGCCCCTCACCACTCAGAACATCTCCGCTGGAAGAGATTTTACAAACGCTACGATAGCGGAGAAGAAAGCTTTCATTGCTGCCATCACAGCCACGGTATAGTCCCTCAAAAAGGATCTATGCTACAATCGGTCAACTTCAGCACAAATCGAGCACCACCAGCACTCTAACTGCCAACCGTCCCCCTTCAACCGCCTCGGGTCCTCCGTATACCAGCGAGACCTGTGCTGATGAAGTGGTGTGGGCAGATGCCTGGGTGCATCCATGTCAATGGCCATAGTCAAAATGTTATTCCACAAGGTGACCAGGTTATCGACAGAGCAGCCATCAAGGTCAGAGGGTATATCCCACAGAAAGTTCTGGAAGCCAATTGGATCCATCAGTCTCCGGGAGCAGACTAACCTAATTGGTCCACCACCCCAACAAGGGCATTGGAGGGCCATTATCTGAGTCTTCAGGAGGTAAAGATCCAAGCATGACAACGGTGTTATAACAACACCCCTGATAATTGGAACCTCTGTCTCCAGGCTGGTGCAAAACATCAAATATAATGTGTGTCCTGCCTCATGCATCAGGCTCGATATTATTTGGGATAGGCCCATGGTTGTCATGGTGGCCATGAACTCCTGCTCCACCCCTTAAAGGCTGGTCTCAGTGTGTGTATATTGAAATCACCCAGAACAATAAGCCTTAGGTGATCTCAACACCACCTCCAAGACCACCACCTCAGTTCATGCATGTGAAATGAGAGAGACATTTCATAATGATGTATTACAAGCCCTATCTCTCTAAAGGCTTGTTCAGCTGCTGAGAACTCTGGGGTGGATCCAGAAAGCCAAGCAAATAAAAGCCAATAAACACTCATACCCAGGAGTTAAGTATGTGCATAAGTGCTTTGCTGGACAGTGTTCTACATCTTGTAAGGCTGCATGCTGAATGTTTCCAGGATGTTCTAACAGTAATACACGCGGTCTTCAATAACCTCCATATACGTTTAAATGGATGCTAGTAAGTTTGGTTCTTGTTTGGAGGGGAGTGAATAGGAAGAGAGAATGATCAGCAATATTACACCCATCCCAAACCAAGATAAGGTCCTGATCCAAAGCCTATTAGAATCAAAGGCTAAAAACAGACTTGATGGTGGCCCAGGATCCACTGGCATGTCTGCTTATGCACCACCAGATGTTAGCCTGGGAGGGACTGACCTGGGGTGGGTAGGTAGTTAGCCCTGGATGCGCCCTCAGAAAATCTCCGAGGATGAAGCCCAGGCTAAGGGCCATCTATGGGGGCCAACACAGGCCAACATGTGTTCAGCCCTGCCATACCCGCCTCGGGACGGGGGCTGCCATGACCTAATGCCATGGTTGTCTCTCATGGTGGGGGTGCAGCACTGGGAGTACGGAGTGGGCAGGGCTGCCCACCCACATGTTTGGTTAGTTTCCTGCCCTTCTCAGGCCATGCATGCGGTAGCATCCTACCTGTTCTCCAAGTCCATAGCTTGGGCTTCATCTTTGATACGCACCTCTCTTTTAAACCTTACATTGACTCTGTTGCCAAATCCTGCCGATTTGCCCTCCATAACATTGCTCGGATCTGCCCCTTTCTCTCTACCTCCTCGGCCAAAATCATTGTTCATGCCATGGTTATGTCTCGCCTCAATTACTGCAACCTCCTCCTTGCTGGCCTCCCTCACTCTCACCTCTCCCCCCTTATCGCAATCCAAAACTCCGTCGCCAAGGTCATTCACTCTGCCTGTCGCTTCGACCATGTGCAGCCTCTCCTCTTCTCTCTCCACTGGCTCCCCATTCCTGAACGTATCCTGTTTAAACTCTTGGTTTTCACGTTCAAAACACTGCACAACCAAGCTCCCCCTTACCTCTCGAACCTAATCTCCCTACACACTCCTGCACGCGCTCTCCACTCTTCCTCTGTCCCCTCCCTCACTTTCCCTCGTTTCTCCTGCTCACCTAACCGCCTTCGACCCTTCTCCCTCGCTGCCCCCCATGCCTGGAACTCCCTCCCTACCCACATCCGCCTTGCCCCCTCCCTCCGCTCCTTCAAATCCCTCCTCAAGACCCACCTTTTCCTTGCCACCTTTCCCAATGCCTGCTAGTCGTTTTCTTTATACTTACTGTCTGCCCTCCTCTGCAGACTGCTGCAACCATCCTGATTGTAACCAAGCCAAGCACACGCACCTGAGACTTCGCATCCGCTTGAATGTTGTTTGTCCTCTCCCCTGTCTCTCTCACTGTCCCCTCTCCCTGTCTCCCCCTCCTTGTCTTTTAGATTGTAAGTCACAGGCAGAGACCGCGTCTATTATATGTTTCTGTAAAGCACCAAGTACATGACTTGCGCTATATAAATGTTTATAATAATAATAATTAATAGGATGACTCTCCAGCAGTGGGCACATCTATTTGGTACCCCTCCCTGACCTAGGCCATGTTGGCTGCAGTTTCCCACCCTGGGCTGGGCAGGGGAACTGCCGCACCACCCGCACGTCTGAGTTTACTCAAAGACTCCCTCCATGATCTCTGCAGACTTTGATCAAGCCCCAAGTACAAGTAGAAGCAGACCAAATGTCACTTGTATAAGGGTAGGCATATGGAAATAGATGCTAAGATATGCTAAAATGAATATCCGCCGTGAAGCTTTATCCAATTGGAACAATTTTACCCAAGTTTTACCCAATTGGAACAATAGCTGCTAAAATTGGTTATTTATTTATTTATGGCCACTATCTGGGTCCATCTTTGGCAGATATCTGTTTCAGATTTTGGTCATTTTATTTGGGTTTTTAGTTATTCAGTTGTCTGGATATTCAGATATTCGGTTGTTTTATTACTTCATTTTTGCTATTTGTGCATGCACTGCAGCCAAAAATGAAGCAACCAATCATACAAATATCTGGACAACTCAACAGCTGAAAAATGGAGGGGGGTGGGGGGGAAACAGATATGAGGATATCCTTTTCAGCTGCAGTTGTTACTTGGATATTCAGAGAGCTACCTGAAAATATCCGTGAATACAAAACCCACTATTTGTTTCAGTGGTAATGGTAGGGGAATTTGGAAGTCAGGGAAAGAAATCACAGGATGGTAATGGAAAGCAACTTTAGAAACAGGTCCCTGTGTAGCAGTGAGAACTGCTCCTCCTCCGTGTCACTAGAGATGCCCGCATAGTAGGGTAGTAAGGTTTCAAGGTTCTTCTTTATAATACTATAGTCCATGTCTCCTTATATGTTTTGTCAGAACACCCCAATCAGTCCTGCTGGAGGAAAAGTAATTCACCTTATAAAAAAATTTGAGTTTCATTAACTATGTTTATTGTTGCCAAAAAGATCATAGGAATGGGACTTAACTGGGATTATGTAGTATACACTGCAGATTCCAGAAGTAAAGACATAAGATTTTTGTGTGTGTTATATCTGACATGAGTTGTCACCAGCTGCACTTCTAGGACTTTTATTTTCTCCGTAAAATAATCACAATGCACCACCCCAATTTTCTTTCATCTGGAAGCTCATCTTTCTGCTAATTGGTGACAACTACAATCAGACCCACCATCACAACAATTCTAATGCAGATGACACAATCCCCTTTCATTAGATATCATTATTCCTGATGTGCAGTGGCATAAAGTAGTATAAATGTGTATCAAGAAAAACTGCAACTAGTAAAAGCACATTATCCTGGTTGAGTTTTATTTCTGCTACGGGGCACGATAGAAATTCAGGCCTTTGTATAAGAACTATCTGTTAGAATGCTTTATGTCTAGTGCATACTCTTTGTGGAATTATTCTTCGCAGTCAAAAATGTATGCGTTACGGGCAGGCACACCTTATAATGAGAATTTGGGGGTAACTTTGATTAAGCAGAATGTAGAACCCAGTTAGGATCTTTACACTGAGAGGAAATGTTGTTAACTGAAGTAAATACGCTACTAAGATTTTCATACTTGATTGACAGAACAGTTTAGTGTGAAGTTTAAAATAACATTTTAATTAATAGGGGCTGAGAGTTTTATGCCCATATCATGTTTAACACAGGTAGTCAGGACCACTTTGAGCTTATATGATTTCTTGATCAAGTACTGAAGAGTTTCCAGTGTAACTGAACACAATCAATTACAGTCCATTATGGCAATATTTTAAACTGAGTTGGATTAGGAGAAATACACTTTCCAAATTGTGTCCTGACAGACAAATCCCCAGTCTTTCCAGTGGATCTTATTTCACATCTGTTCATGACATGAATAAGAGTTAGGAGTAAAATTCCTTTATTCCTTTAAGTGTCAGAGGTTTGAACAGACAGAAAAGGACTGCACAAGCAGAGTAAGGTTACACTTCACCCTGATTAGATGATTCTCTGTTATAACACTCTCCTCTAGGAGGACATTATACTTTCTCTCTTGACTACCTTAAACCCCATTATAATCACCCTGATTATAAAAGCACCACTTCTTAATGCTTAGCATGTGGAGCTTCAATAATAGCATTATAACGTGAAGCATAATAATAAGATTCTCCAGACATTTAATTTCTACATATTTCAGCTCCACATGGAGCTATACATCATCAGAATTGGCAGCCCTCATAAATTCTATGCAGCAGTACAAAGTTGCTCCATGCACTGCACCATGTTTACATAATTTATGTTCACTACAGGCTGTTCCGATAACTCACACTTATGCTTATTGTGTTGGCAAAAGCTGATCTGGTTAGCAAGATATACAACTACATTATGTTATCTGACTATGAAGTGTGGGGTGGGTTTATAGACAGATGAACACATTTTATTTTCGGAAGGGTGGATCACAACAGTGGTGAGAAATAGCAGGAGCTACAGTGACCAAATTGATGACCAATCTCTAGAAGGTAATCTTGTTTAGAATCCTAGAATTGGAAGGGATCTAGAGGGTTAGCTAGTCCAATGCCCTGCTTGGATGCAGGGTGACAACAGCGACATGTCATTTAGAACTGAGGTGCCTTTGGATTAGCTCATCTGATTTAGGGAAGTTTAGCAGATCCTTGTGGAACTGAAGAAGTAACACTTCACATTTGCATTATATTTGTCTGAAATATTTGGAGCTGAAATATCATTTGAAATGGAAGCCAGGATAGTAGAACAGCTTCTCTTACCTCATGTCTTTGTGCTTTGTGGGTTTGTTTTGACAGTGGTTCCTTACACAGACCTCTGACTGCCAGGGACTAGGAACAAATAGCAGGGAATGGATTGCTCCATTATGACCTGTTGTGCACTTCTCTCAAGTAACTAGTTGGCCCGTGTCAGACACAGGATGTGGATCACTGGTCTCTGACCCATTTTGTTCTTATCTTCCCCCAATGGGAATATGCTAATATCTAACAATGGTGGTGAAAATACACCACCACTGAATCTACCACAAAAGGCCAAAAGCCAAGAGTCTAGTCCAATGCCCACTGAAGTCAAGGGAGTCTTTCAATGAGATGTTGTCAATAGGATTTGTGCTCCTAAATCACACAGGCCTTCATTTAGTGGGGGAAAGAGGGAGGCAGGGGCTTCAGCTGAGGTAGAAGAGCGCTCTGCCACTGTGCCGATCACGGTTACTGGATTCTCCAGGTCTGATCCCAGTGGTGCTAGGTGAAAAAGCCCTGCACACATGGCTCCACCACGGAGTGCAACTTGGCTGAATGCAGCCTCTCAAAGGAGACCTATGGGATGGACCATGGGAGGAGTTGAGCCTGCCCCCTTCAGTCTGGCTGCACACAAGGAGTCAGACCTTCATCCACAAGGTGCCTGGTAGGAACATGGTGGAGAGGGAGCAACTCTGACTGACCCATGCCAGGCTCTGGATGGGTTCTCTTAGGCCGTTTGTACACGGACCGTGGTGGGGCTGGGTGTTACAGTGCAGCGGGTGTAGGTGGGGGTGTGCCCGTTTACACGGACACACTCCCACCTCCACCTACCTCCACCCAGGTAGCATCCCCTGTTCTGTCGGAGGGCTCCGTGGGTGGAGATGAGTGGAGGTGGATGTGCGACGGGTGTTGGTGGGTGTGCGGTGGGAGTGTGCATGCATAAACACCTGCTGCCTGTGGTGTTTGCATGGGTGCACACCCGCCACACACCCATCCCCCCCATCCACCGGTGTCCGTATACACGGGCTGCCCCCCCCTGCACACCTGCCCAAACACCGAGCAATGGGGGGGGGGGGGTCCATGTAAAAATGACCATAGAGCCAGGTGTGGAAGCAGGAAGTCCTGGGGCTCTAATTGTCACGCCCTGGACTACACCAATTCTCCTAGGCCCACAAGCAGTTTTAAAAACTCTACCCTAATTGACTAGAATGTGGTTGTGCCACCACTAGACAGTCCTGTGCACAACTCACTGAAAGCCTAATACACACAAGGTCCTGCCTGTCTGGAAGAATGGCATTCTTCCTGTCAAAATCTCTGCTTTAATTCATTCATGAGGCCCTCTTGCTTGAAGAGACACACGTGATCAGTGGCAATCATGTGGTAAACCGTACTTTTCACCAGTACACAAATTAAAATCTCTGACAGATTGCTAATGATCTGATGTTGGAATTACTGAATAGTCTGTTATCGTTTGTCCATTCACAGCTTCCTCCCCAGCCCATCTGTGCATGAGATACAGCTACTAGGGAGCAAGCAGGCTGGGACAGTTTCTCCATTTACACCTTTTGCCATGGAAGGCCTCTGGGAAAGGCCTTCGCTAATTAAAGTTTTTAACAAATATATTGCCAGCTTTCCCACACTGTTATTAAACTCCTCTGTGTTGTGATGAAAGGTGCTGCCTGACAGCAGGTTGTAGATTTAGAGATTTTGTTCAGGTTTCTCTCCTCAAGCACAATGTTTGTGTTTTGAAATAGCCGTTCAGCTGGAGTGACATGTAAAATTCAAAATACCAAACCATGGAGACTTCTAATGTGTAGATTGTTTGTGAGGAAAATACATACACTTCAGTCTGAGAGACCACGTTCAGACATCCTTGCTCTCATTGGATAGCATTAGTCAATATTTTTTGTTTAGAAATACTTGACCTGTGTATTCTTTGATCATATATTTCTTTAGTGTAAATCTAGCCATGGACAAATTTACAAATGACCCTGGAACTGATGAGGTACCATAAACATAAGAAGCGTCATAATGGCTCAGACCAATGGTCTCCCCTGTTCAGTATCTTATCTCTATTTATTTATTTATTTTTAATTATTTTACAAAATTTATACCCCACTCTTCCCGCCACAGGCCCAGAGTGGCTAACAACAATAAAAAATATAAATATAATATAAAACATTTTAAAACATAATAATCATTACAGGGGAAAAACCCACTCCACCCACCCTTACCCCTCTCCCTCACCAAATGTCTGACGGAAAAGCCAGGTCTTTCAGTTCCTACGGAAGACCGGGAGGTCCCAGGCCAGATGGGCCCCCACCGGGAGAGAATTCCAAAGCCGTGGCGTGGCCACCAAGAATGCCCTATTCTGCGTGCCCACCCGGGGGACCTCCAACACGGTGTCCCTGGATGACCGCAGGGGCCGATCTAGAACCTGGGGAGTGAGGCGGTCTCGCAAATAAGCAGGGCCCAGGCCATGTAAGGCTTTATAGGTTAAAACCAACACTTTGAATCAGGTCCGGAAGACTATTGGCAGCCAGTGCAGAGACCGGAGCACGGGTGTAATGTGCTCCCGGCGGTCCAGCCCCAACAAAAGCCGGGCTGCCACATTCTGTGGAATTCGCTCCCAGAGGAGGCTCGGTTGCCCCCCCCTCCTGTCGTTTTGATGTTTATGTAAGACCTGGCTGTTCCACTAGGCTTTGGACGAGGGGTAGGGTAGGGGGGTGGGGTTTGGGAGGGAGGGAGGGTGATTTTTAGGATTTGTTTTAAAATTTGTGGGTTTTATTGTTTAATTTTTTTGTGTGTTGTTCGCTGCCCCGAGCTGCTTTTGGGCAGGAGGGGTGGGATACAAGTTTTAAATAAATAAATAAAATAAAATAAAATAAAATTCTGTATCAGCTGCAGCTTCCGAGCCGTCGCCATAGGTAGCCCCACATAGAGCATGTTACAGTAGTCTAACCGAGAGGTAATAAAAGCATGGATGATCATGGCCAGGTCAGGAACTGAAACCAGCGGCCGAAGCTGCCGCACCAGATGTAAATGGCGGAAGGCACACCTCATGACAGCCTCCACCTGGAAAGCCAGGCAGAGCTGCGCATCGAGGAGCACCCCCAGGTTCTGTACCTGGGAAGTCAGCGGAGGGCAGACCCCATCAATCAATGGGGCTGTCAACTCCAACGACTTACCCACTAACATCACCTCCATCTTGTCAGGATTCATTCGCAGTCGGTTGCCCTCATCCAGTCCCCCACAGCTGCCAAACACCGGGTAAGCACCGAGACAGCCGGGCCTGGGTTGCTCGAAAATGAGAGATACAGTTGGGTGTCATCTGCATACTGATGACACCTCACCCCAAACTCTCTGATCACCTCGCTGAGCGGCTCCATATACACATTGAACAGGAGAGGGGACAAAACCGAACCCTGCGGAACCCTACATGGGAGGTCTCAGTAAGATGAAAAACAATCACCAAGTACCACCCGCTGAGTTCTTCCGGTCAGGAATGAGCAGAACCAATCAAGAACGATCCCACCCACCCCCGCACTGTCCCACTGGTGCGTCACCAACATCTCATGGTCAACGGTATCAAATGCAGTTGACAAATCTAATAGGACCAATAGGGTCGAACGCCCCCAGTCCTTTTCCCAGTGGAGATCATCCACCAAGGCCACAAGTGCTGTCTCAGTGCCATGACCCAGATGGAAGCCAGACTGAGAAGGATCATGATAACCGACGCGATCAAGATGCTCCTGGAGCTGCTGAGCCACTACCCGTTCAATAACCTTCCCTAAAAAAGGAAGGTTAGAGACAGACCGATAGCTGGCAGGGGAGTCAGCGTCAAGCGATGGCTTCTTGAGCAGAGGCTGCACCACTGCCTCCTTGACAGTGGCCAATGTCAGGTGCTCCAAGAAAATAGTACATGCACAGATTCTGGCAGTCAGAGATGTAGAGACTCAAGGACCCAAGTAAGGACCCAAGCCTTGAACCCATGCCTGCAGGGGCAGTGGCCAGTGTCTCTCTGTGCATCTAGCCTGGCTGCTCCCCCAGGAAGGCCTCTCTGTTCTAACCTGGACACCTAGGCTCTGACTATTTGTCTCTAGCCTTGCCACACCTCCCAGCTTCCTGGTTGGCTGCCAGCTGGAATACAAGGCTGGCTGGTGACAGCAGAAAGCTGAGCAGTACAATGTGCACTGTTTCCTGTTTCTGCCCCTGCCTTGTTTGTGAACCTTGCTTTGTTCTTGCCCTCGTCCTTGTCCTTGCTGGCCTGACCTTCTTCTTGTTCTCTGCCTTGCTCCTCTTTCCCAGCATAGCCCTGCTCTTGCTTCAGTTCTTCCAGCCCTGTATTGACCCTTGCTCTCAACTTTGGCCGCTTTCAGACCGACCTCCCCACCCCCAACTCCCCACGCATATTCTAGCTGCAGGAGGGAATGAGCAGCCAGGATATGCGCGGGGATCAGCCAGTTTGAGAGCTTTGCTGACCAGTTTGAAAGCCAGTTTGAAAGCTTTGAGCGGCTTTGCTGATGCAGAGCTGGCCGGATCGGCCAGTTTGAAAGCTTTGCTGACCAGTTTGAAAGCCAGTTTGAAAGTTTTGCGCGGATTTGCTGATGCAGAGCTGTCTTGCTCTGTATCCCTGCACGTGTCTGCCGGCAAAGTCGCGCAGGGGGGGGGCTTTCAGACCGGCAGAACCCCACACATATCCTGGCTGCGTATTCCCTCCCACAGCCAAAATACACACGCGCGGGGGGGGGGGGCGGTCTGAAAGTGGCCTTTGTCTCACTTCTTGCCCTTAGCTTTGCCTCCTGGCTTCCTGACCCTGCATCTTAACCCAACTGTCTGCGCACAACCCAGACATGCCCCACTCACTCTGTGCCCCTTACACACCCTGGGCATGAGATTCACACACACACACACACACACACACACACACACACACACACACACAGCCATCTAAGGTTGCCACCTGTGGTGGTTTTTTACCTGACAGTCCCATAAGCCAAAATGGAAGTGTCAGGTAAAAAGGACTGAAGGTGGTAACCCTACAGCCATCTTGGATAATAGGCATTATCCTCCATCCATGAACATATCTAATTGCTTTTTCAACCCAGTTAGCATAGAAGGACAGAGCCCTGCTGCAAAGTGACCCGGAGGGATTAGGGCTAATGAAAAATGGCTCCCAGCACATCAAAGCAAGTTTATTTTTCACTTATTTCCTCATCCCATTCTTATGATTAGAGAGATTATTTATTTAGGCACGGGCTTTCGCCATGGCCGATATAAAACATAATACAAAAACATACATACAGCAAAAATAACCCTGGTAAGCATAACTTCCACATATCAACATAGCAAACCGATAATCCTATTTAGCATCAAAGTACGCTGAGCAAAATTAAACATAAAGTAATCCAGACATCCTGAGCAAAAAATGGGGTCACATGAGCAAAAAACAGACCCAACCTTCCATCAATTGAGATAACATTTAACTTGAGTAACATTTAGTTCAAAAGTAATGTCACAACTTCCTCCTTCTATCTACCCAAGCTAGTCATGCTTGGGGTACAAACCACTCCCTATTGCAGCTGGGTTAGCCCCAGCCGCACATCTTTCACAATTTGCCTTACTCTTTTATAGGGCTTGCTTAGCAGAGCTTGACCCCTGCCTCTTAACCATCTCTCTGCTCTGAGAGGCCAACAACCCCTAGGATGCAAGAGCGACCACGTCCTCTTTACTCTGAAGGGAAAGCAGCCATTTATAACCTTGGCCTGGTCCAATACACATGAGACTGTGAATAAGCGGTTGTAACCAAACCGCCCTAAAGGCGTCATAATGAGGGCAGATCAGCAAAAAATGTTCCACTGTCTCCACCCCTCCTAGGGGACAGGTGCAGACTCGTTTCTCGTAAATAATCCTCTTATACCTCCCTTCGACTACCGCACTTTTAGCCATTTGAAATCGAAGTAAGGTATAGCTCCTCCGAAGTTTGCGGTTCTCCAGGACATCTAAATAGGACTCTATCCCCCATACAGTTTTTATTGTCTTCAGTCAGGGACATTCTTATGTTATGTTACTGTTTAACTGGAAACCCATCCAATATAAAAGTCACCAAAATGTGAAAAAATGAAATCCACCCCCCACAACAAACTACCATAATGTCTTTGTTTTTCAACTGGTTTGCACCAAACTTGGACAGATTCAACCCATTATGCATGGAATCCTCCCTGCCAAAAACTATGATGATGGGACAAAGCACAGCTAAATCCCAAATATTAGAATGTCCATCACTTAAAGTACAACGTGCTGCTCGCCTTAACTATAGAGGTGCTCCCGCGCCTCTATAATTAATGTGACTAGGCACTATACGAAACAGGACAGGTGCTCCACAAGACTACCAGCACTGAGAGGCTCCATCTGACCACAGGGCCTGAGCCATGGCCCCTACTGGTTCTGCTTAAGGCTGGCCCTGCCTTTAAGACCTATTTCTCAGATAGTCGTGTAATTTGAATGAACAGTTGTGCTATTTATCCATCTAACTCAAATTAAACCAAGTCAGTGTTCTCCCTCCCAGACTCTGGATAAAATGAAAGCAAATGGTTTAGGGTTACCATACCTCCCCTTTACAAGGGGACACTTGTGATAAATACATATTGGAGGGCTGCAATCCCTGCACTGGAACCAATGCAGCCTTGCACCATGTATTTTTCATAAAGCATCCTCTTTTAAAGGGGAGTTATGATAACCCTAAGTGGGTTAAGAGAAGGTAAGCTACTAAACGAGGTGCCAGTGTTGTATAGCGCTTAGCATGTCATCATGCACTTTGCGTTTAAGTGAATACGGTCATGATCATATAGTCTCTGGAAATGCAATGTGAAACGTAACTGATATCATCACTGGACAGGAGGAAATCATAAAGGGGCAGGCAAAGTACAAAGGCAAAAAAAGGTCAAGCCCTAATGAGCACATTCAAATATTTTTTGCAACTTGGAAAAACTTGGAAGTCTCAGTGAAAGGTGCTTCCAGGCAGCTTCAACTTGAAAAAGAGACATTTCCTCAGCAGAGAACCGTGGGTATCACTGACCTTGTTTGGCAGTATTACGAGAGGTCACATTTTCAGATGGATGAACTGTTCTGGAAAAATCCTCCAGTGTAATGAGTACAAACAGGCTTTTCTTCTGCTTTGGCCTTAGCTATGTATTGCTTCTCTTTCAGTCTGTTTCTAATTCAAGAAAAAGACTGATGGTGATCACAGCAAAAAGAATCACACTGAGCTACATTCCACCCTTTGAATTTACTGTTTGTTGAAGGTGTTGGACTGACAGCTCAGGAAACAAAAGCTTTGTTTTGCCACAAAACATGCACAGCATAAGAGGCAGCAATGGCAGCTTTTTTTCTACACTGTCCTGCCAAGGTGTATCAACTCAGATCATGAAAGATCACATCCAGGGGTAACAGCATTGTCTCAAAGGAGAGGCCTAGAACTGATTGAGAGTGGGTAGTAAAGTATCAAAAAGGTTAGAGACATGGTGTGCGTACACTACAGAACAGAAGGTTGAGAGCACCAAAGCTTCAGCCCCAACACCAACTCTTTCTGTGGTCCCAGTCAGTCCAGAACTATTTTACCTCCATATCCCTCCATCAAATTCAGACAGCATGAGGAAAATTTAATATTTTTAAACCACTTTGAAGGTAAACACCAGCACAACTGGGATATTATTAATAACCAATGCCTGTTATAATAGTGTTTTTATGTGGGGAGCTTGATCAACAAACTTTGATCCATATGCAATAGGCCACTGAGCAACTGTCCAATGACTAAAACTTTTGCTCTCTTCTCCACCATCTTGGGTGGGGTTTGACTAGACTACCATAGAAGAAGAATATTGGGCATTTTTACACACACCTTAAAGTGCTGGTCTTTCAATATTCTGGGCTTACAAGTCCACAAGTAAGTTCTGGATGCATTTTTCACACACACACACTGCCTCGGGGCAGTTCTTGGATGCATTCTTTACACAAACACTGCCCTGAGACAGTCTAAAGTAGGCGCAGCTGTAGACGTGAGGGGCTGCCATGGAAACCAAGTGACCACAGCTGCCTAGAGCAAAGCAGTTTACCAGAAGAACTTTTTACAGACAAAAGTTCTGGGAGAAGTTCTATGCAGAAGTTCAAAAAGCCAGATGTTTAAGACCTGGGTGAGTGATTTAGACACACACAAAGTTCAAGATGTAACAGCAAACATGCGGGAGAAATGTGTGTGTAAAAACACCCATTATAATTACACTATGTAAATCCATGGTGTGCCCACACCTTGAATATTATGTGCAGTTCTGGTCATCCCATCTCAAAAAGGACATAGTAGAACTAGAAAAGATGCAGAGAAGGACAACAAAGGTGATCAAAGGCATGGCATGTATGAGGAGGGGCTCAATAGGTTAAGGCTCTTCAGTGTAAAGAAGAGATCGAAGGGGTTGTAATAGAAGTTTACAAAATCATAAGTAGTGCAAAGCAAATAAAGAAAGAGCCATTATTTACCTTTCCACAAAACAATAGAACTAGACAGCACCCTATGAAATTAACTGGTAGTAGGTTCAAAATAAATAAAAGGAAGTATTTTTTCATTCAACATACAATTAGTCTGTGGAATTCGTTGCTAGGAAATATTATGAAGGCCAATAGTATAACTAGGTTTCAAAAAGGATTAGCTAAGTTTTCAGAGACTAGACCTATAAATGGCTATTAGTCAAGTTGGTCAGGGGACGAGACCTCAAACTCCCAAAGGCAGGAAATGAATAGCAAAAAAACCAGATCAGCTCACTATGACCTGTGGTGCACTTTCCTGAAGCAGTGGAAACTGCCACTATCAGAGATGGGATGCTTGGCTAGAGGGACCATTGGTCCGACCCAGCATAGCATTTCTTATGTTCTTAGGGGGTAAAGAATTTTCTACTCCATTTTGATGTTCCTGATTCATCAACTCATCATGCTAAGAAGCTGCCCCCTCCCTTCTCCAATATCCCATGAAGTCAATCTGCTTCTGATCAGTACTCACTGCTGGAAATGTATCAGGGGCCTCACTGGAGCTAGCTCTGCAGCCCTCCCAACTAAGCTGCATTAATGTAAAGCAATATTAAAGTTAATAAGTTGAAATGTGAGCCACCTGAGCCTAAGGGAAAGGGTGGGATACAAATTGAAATAAATTCATACATACATTGGTCTGAGTCCGTCCAGCTGAGTTTCCAGGGAATGCTGCCCTTCCATTGGCTACCCACACTCCCAGCTGACTGTATCAACCTGACTGGATAGCAGCAGTCCACTCAGAGCAGTTCATTGCTTGCTTGCAACACAACATGCTTTCCCCAGCTTGTGCTCAGCTTACCTTTTCCCCAAGTTCACCGCCTCCCACCAGCCCTGTTCTTGCCATCCTAGCTAGACTCCCTTCCCAAAGACTGATATTCTGACTACTGACCCCTGCATCAGCTTCAGACTCTGGCTTGCTTTACCAGAGTTTAAGTTTACTTGATGCAAGCGCCCAGGCGTCCTATGCGTGCTGTGGACTGGGGCTCAGCCGCCCAAATCGCGTTTTCAATAGAAAACGCAGTTTGGTGAGCTGAGCAGATCAGCCTTTTGTCCCTTCCAGGACCCACTCTCAGAGTGGCTCTGAGACTGGGTCCCGGAAGGGAGATAGAGTCTGACAGCAGCAGCAGCCTCTGAAGCAAGTCAGAGGCTGCTGCTGCTGTCAGAAGCGGCAGCGCTGGTTTGTTTGTTTTTCTTGACAATGACGGCATGGTGGGGGTCCCCCACGGTGCTAGGGGAGCAGTGCCCCAAATTTCCTGGGGCGGAAACCGCCCCTGTGCTTTATCCACTTGTCACAATGCCTGCTCATCCGACTGATTGACTCACTGACCCCTTGTCTACTGGGTGAGCTTTCAGCAGTGGGCACTGTTGTCCATGGCTACGTCACGGCCAGGAGCAGGACTGTGGTCAGGCCAGGGAAGGGAGGTGGAATAGAGGAGGGCACTCGCTCGTGTGGCCAGCATCTCTGCCCGCCCCAGCTGGGAGGTAGTAACCGTCTGTCCAGCTCCCCGCACTGGCCCCAAAGTGTGGCAGTTGCACTTGCCCACCACATGGCCATGTGGGGATCAGATCCTCTGTAGCTCATGTGGCTGCACATCTGCACAATGTGTCTGGATCATCATGTTCTCTTTCTCTGTTATGCATCTCACCATCACATCTTTGTTGTATTGTGCAACAGTCACAAGTAAAAGCCCATTGCAAGCCCTGCAAGCTTAATATGGGGCTTGTCCAGTAGGGGGAGAGTCAGGGGATGAAACCTGCCCGCCATCTTGTCCCATGCAGTCTGTACAGTATGGAAGCATGTCTTCTGAGTTCTTAGTAAAGTTCTGTTTTGAAGAAACTTCTGCTGTGTGTTATTCAACTGGCTAAATGGCTAAAAATATATGGCTAAAACTGAACTCCTTATCTTCCCCCATCATCCTTCCTCTCCTTCCTCACTGTCAATAATTATTGATGGAGTCACCATCCTGCCTGTCCCCCGAGCCCGTAGCCTAGGCTTCATCTTTGACTCAGCCCTTTCATTTAAACCCTACCTTGACTCTGTTGCTAAATCCTGTCGCTTCTCCCTCCATAACATTACTAAGATTCGCCCTTTTCTCTCTGTCTCATCTGCCAAAACTCTTGTTCATGCTCTGGTCATCTCTCGCCTTGATTACTGTAACCTCCTTCTTTCTGGCCTTCCCCGGTCTCACCTTTCTCCCCTCATCTCCGTCCAAAACTCTGCTGCCAGGGTCATCCACCTCGCCCGTCGCTTCGACCATGTGCAGCCCCTCCTCTCTTCGCTTCACTGGCTTCCCCTTCCTGAACGAATCCTGCACAAGCTCCTAGTCTTCACCTATAAAGCTCTTCACAACCTTGCTCCCCCCTACCTCTCTGCACTTATCGCCCTCCATACTCCAGCCCGTGCACTTCGCTCCTCCTCTGTCCCTTCTCTCACCCTTCCACGCCTTCCCTGCTCCCCTAAGCGCCTTCGTCCCTTCTCACTTGCTGCCCCCCATGCCTGGAACTCCCTCCCTGTCCACATCCGCCTTGCCCCCTCCCTTCATACCTTCAAATCTCTCCTTAAAACTCACCTCTTTCGCTCTGCTCTGTCTGACTCTTTATCCTGCTGAGCCACTATTCCTATACCTACGATCGGTTTACCCTTATCCTTGCAACATGGACCTGCCTGCTGTCATTCTCATCGTAACCAAGCCAAGTACGTGCACTTGAGACCTCGCATCTTCATGAATGTTAGACCCCTTGTCTCTCCCTCTGTTCCCCTTCCTATGTCTCTCCCCCAGCTCCTGTCTCTCAGATTGTAAGCCCTAGGGGCAGGGACCATGTCTATTTTATTACTTTGTAAAGTGCCAGGTACACTGCTGATGCTATATAAATGTTAATAAAATAATAATAATAATAATAATAATAATAATAAATAATTCAACAGAAAGCTAACTCTACAACAGTCTTAACATCCAATTAACTAATATTCTTGAAAACCAAGAGAATGACAGTCTCCTACATTTGCCAATGAAATCAGCCAACTTGTGAGCACTCTTTAATGGTAGATGCTCCCCTTTTTAGGATGGTACCTATTGAATACCATGTGTCCATCACCATTTACGGCATCTAACGTCCCCACCAAAATTGACATTCTCTGGGCTTAGTCCTCAAGTGATCAGAGGCTAGAACTTATGCTGGCTCAGCTGGAGAAGCTGTGACAGGAGAAAGTGGCTCTTCTTAGCTACTTTTCTTCCCTCCTGATCCTGGCTGAACAACCCCAGGTGTAACTTAGGCCATTTTTACACGGATGGTGCAGCAGCGCCGATGGGTGGAGATGGATGTCGATGGGTGGGGGCGCACACCCAGTGAACACCCGGCGGCGCCGAGCAGGGAGACAGTTACCCGGACAGTGCCATGGGGGTTGTGGGAAGGAAAGGGGAGGGGCCGGCAAACACCCACCCCGGGAAGCACCCAGCAAACACCCATGGAAGTACACAGACAGCCAGGACCGGCAGGGAAACCCCACCCAGCACAGCGACGGCACAACATGGCCGATGAAGGGCAGATGAAGCTGCACAATGCGGTCCTGCTCCCGAGCCACCAGGACCCGCACGGGGGGGCAGGAGGGAGCAGACATGACAGCTGCTACAAAGGAGCCGTCTCTGCACAGCCCCAGCACAGAGCCCAGGAAGCCCAGCGCCAGCTCCCCCACCCCCTCCCCCCCACACAGCAGAGCAGCACACACACAGCAGTCCAGTACACACAAGGACAGGCACACAGCCCATGGGGGGTAAGGGGGGGAAAAGGCACCCACACAACACAGGCAACCCCACAACACCACCACCCCAGAGGCACCTGGACAGGGGGAGAGGTCAAAGCAAAGCACAACACGGATAGATGGGGAAGGAACACAATAACCTTTAATAAAACGGGGAACCAGTATCAGGGTACAACAACAACAGAGCAGTGCAGGGGGATGGGACAACAGAAGGGGGGGGGTCAGCGCCGGTAGCGTCAGGCCCGGGACAACACCTGGTCAATAGGGCCAGCGACTCTGCGCCCGGCACCAGCACTCAACCTGTGTGCGGTCGAATCAGTGCAGCTGGTCCAGGACGTGCAGGAGGAGCTCCAACAAGTCCCCCTGCTCCCAGGTTTGCTCCACAATCATGTCTTGCACTGAATGGGACAGAGGGAGAGGAGACAGTCATCAGAGCTGGCCCTGGGCACCAAGGAATAGAACTCCCCACGGAGGGACACAGGGACAGGGCCTAGCAAACAGGCAGCACACTCATGGATGCCATCAAAGAGCCGGACTGCCACCTGCATGTCCCATGCCAGCCGCTCCATCTGCAGGACCATCCCGCCCAGGCGCAAGATCGCCAGCAGCATGACAACAGTAACTGAAGGAGAGAAGGGACAAGGCAATGGGGAACGGCCGCACCAACAGGCCCTGGGAGGGCCTGGGGCAGCAACAGCACCAGGGGCACACCCCACACTCTGACAGCCAGCACCTGGAAGAGCACCCGGACCCCTGCACTAAAGGGGATTGGAGGGGCAAAGGCCGGGGCCAGCACAACCCCTACTCATGCGCAGCCACCCAGCGCCCCTGTTGCTGCCGCCCATCCATTGCCACTATCTCATACAGACAGCACCAACAGGGGGCGACAGCAGAGGGGAGCGGAGGGGAGGTGCGGGGCCGAGGCCGCCCCAACAGACAGGGGAGCCCAGGGGGTGCCACCCGACCACCCACCGCCAATATCACCCCTTGCGCATGGCCAGGCGTAAGCGCCCAGCAGGGAAGCCACCATGGGAACACACACCACACAACTGGATCACACCCACAGGCCCGGTGCCCACCAGTACACACCAAGCACACCCCCAGCACACAACCACACAGATGGGGGCAGGAGGGCTGCCAAGGGGAGGGGGCACCCAGGTGGCAAAGCAGCTGCAATCCACACACAGGAGTGAAGGGATCCAGCAAAGGTGACAAGAGATGAGCGAGGCCATGTGTGGGCAGTGCCCCAGGCCAAGTAGCCGAGCCAAGCACAGTAGCCACACCAAGCACAGCTGCAGCATGCAAAGACAGACCATGGCAGGGAAGAATGTAGCGCAGATGCGGATGCAGCGGTACCCTGGGATACACGTGGTCCCATCCCCCCGCCCCCGCCCCCCACGGGCATGCGGCTGGCACAACCTTGGGTATGATAAGCCGGGCCAGACAACTGGTGGCAGTGCCAGCACACACACCCATGCAGCACCAATCGGTGCCCTGCCACCACCGGCCTACACAGTACATAAGCGACCTGATGCAGGTGGCTGGGCATGGTGCATAGAGGCAGTTACACAGGGTTGAGCAGCAAACAGAGAACAGTGACACAGAACTGGGTGGAAACAGAGGTGGACCAGAGATACAAGGGGAGTGTGGGCTGGGGGCACAGGCCACACAGGGGAGTGCGCAGAGGCTAGGGCTCTAGCCAGTGGGGGGGTTCCCAGGAGTGGGGAGCTGCAGAACCATGCTGCTGGAGGATGAGCTGCTGCAAATTCTGGGCACATCCCTCCTGCTACAGCACATGCTGCTACAGCAGATGGCCCTGATCCTCCTTCCAGGTCGAGACTCCGTCCTCCTGGGGGCACGGCGTAGGAGGGCAGCAAACCTCAGGAGGGCGGTGACCGTGTGATGGGTGAGATGGACAGCTGTTCAATGCCAAGCCCTGTTGGGCTCAGCGGTGTCCCAGTAAGGCCAGCTTGTCCTGGCCCGGTGGTCCCTCAACGTGTAAGGCTGCCATGACCCTGTGCCGGCACTGGACGCGTTCCCCACCAACGACTGATGGGAGAACATGTTGGCCACCTGGACGGACAAGGAATGGACGGACCACTTCTGGATGACCCACTTGAGGGAGCTCCTGAACCCCCTCTTCTGTAGGCGGGAGACCAACATGCACTTCCTGCTGCCACAAGGGATGCGCATGGCCATGATGGTGTGGTGACTTGCCACCCCTGATTCCTGTAGGAGCGTGGGGGAACAGTTCAGGGTGGGCATGGCCAGAGTGAACAGGGCCCTCCATGACATGTGTGACCTGGTCGTGGAGCTTCTCTTAGAGTGGGTCATCCAGCTCCGTGACCCCGAGGAGGTGATACATAACTTTGAGGAACTGGGGTTCCCTCATTGCATTGGGGTCATTGACAGCACCCACATCCCCATCATATGACCCCCTCATGCAAAGATTGACTACATGAATAGGAAACAGGCCTTCTCCATCAATCTGCAGGCCATAGCGGATCATAGGGACCTGTTTATAGATGTGTACATGGGTCAGTCGGGACGGAGCCATGACACGCGTATCCTGCATGCCTCCCCATTCTATGCACGCATATTTGATGGAGAGATAGCCCCCAACCTGTACTACATGATAGAGGGCGTTCCCCTGGCCCCTGTTGTGATGGGGACCCCGCCTACCCACTCAGCCCATGGCTCATGCGGTCCTATCCAGTGGCGCGCAACCCAGACCATCGCCTGTTCAATGAGCGCTTGTTGTCCGCACGCATCGTGGTGGAGCGGACCTTCAGGCTCCTGAAGATGCACTGGCGCCTCCTGATGAACAGGAGCCAATTCGATCTGGACCACACCCCCATCCTTGTCCTGGCAGCGTGCATCCTGCACAGTGTATGCAGGACAGGAGGCACTGCCCTGGACAACCCACCACCTGTGCAGAGGGCCGGCCCCGTGCCCCTGTACCAACATGCCCAGGGTGGGGCATTCCGGCGTATCTCCGAGAAGAACAGGGACACCCTCTGTCACTGCATCATTGCCCAGACGGCCAAACACAGGGCCGTGCCCAACCCACACCCCAGTCCATAAACTTGTGCACCCCATCAATAAAGCTGGGTAGTACCCTTTACCTGAAACCTTGCCTCTGTGCCATGTGTGGGCTAGGGGGTCCTGGGAATGGGTCCTGTGGGTTGCCTGGGTGCATGAGCCCTCCCCTCGCTGTCAGCCGCGGGGTGCTTGAGCCACGCAATGCCCTGCTTGGCACTACTCGCCGGTCCACCTGTGCAGGGTCTGTGTACACCTGTTCCAGCTACCACAACTGCCTGCGACCTCACTGGGCTGGCCCCCAGCCCCATGGCTGGGCAGGCACTATACAGTGCCCTCACCCTGCCGGTGCCCCCTGCAAACCTCACACACACACACACACACCTGACTGGCCACATGTCCTGGGACAGAGGAAGTGACAGCGAGGTATAAGTACAACATATTTATTGGAGGGGGAACTGTACAATCGAAGGGGAGGCTTAAAGTCTGGGGCGCCCTTGCCCCCTCTTGGCTGCACCACCAGGGCTCGCAGGCTGGCAAGCCCTAGCTGCAGCCAATTGCAACGATTGCTGACCGGACAGCCCGGCTTCCCTGTCATTCACTGGCCACTCCACACCGGCCTCCACTGAAGGTCCCTGTGTGGAGAAACAAGAATGGGGTAAGCAATCCTCATGTGCACTTATCTCTTTCCCATGCTGGGGCCTGGGCCACTGGGTGGCCTGTGGTCACCCAGGGAGCCCCCTACTCCCCACACGAGCATAACACATGCCGTAGAGTGATCCCTGATGAAGCGAGCCCTTGTATGGACCCAACAATGGTATTATGGACCATGCATGCTCCAGTACAGCTTCACAGAGCTGGTACACTTGCCTCAAGCAATGACTGTTGCTCTACATCTCGCGTAGTGCGTGTGCTCAGTGTGGGTTCTATACTGTGGTCCCTACTGGGGTCTTGCCTTGGACTGTTCCACTTCTTTCCAATCCAGCCCCCCCCCCCCGGTGTTGTGTCCCCCCACCCCCAGGGGCCTGGGATGCTGCGGTCTTACCGAATGAGGTGGGGCAGAGCCCATGGGCGGTTGGTTGTCCTGGGGTGGGGGTGTCGCTTCCTGGTGGAGGGGTCGGGTTGCAGTGGGGACAGGACCAGGAGGGGTACAGGCTGGAAGGGTGGCCCCGCCGGCAGGTCCTGTTGCCCTATGTGGGGGAGGAGGACCCCGTGAACCTGGCCCGGGTAGGGCTGCTTCTGGGGCAATCATGGGTGGCTGTAGTGCAGGGGGGGCACCTGCACCAGTGGGTGACCACCATGATGTTGGTCAGCTGCCAACCCTCCTTCCGCAGCATGGCGGGGCCTGTCACGCTGGGGGTCATGCCACAGGACCTCCATCACCTCCCCCATGAGGTCCATGAGCCATGCGGCCTGACCCTCCAGCCCGTCACAGGCACACCGCTGCTCGTGTTGGAGGATGGCAGCCTGGTACCTGTCCCAGAGATGCTCGGTGTGGGACTGGGCCATCATGGCAGCCAGGATCTCCCAGTCACTTTCCCCCTCCCCTCTGATGAGCTCCCTGGTGAGTGCTAGCTCCCAGGAGTGCACCTCGGCTAACCGCTGTGATTCATCCAGCAGCTCCCTGCCGAAGTCCTCCCTCCGACACCGGTTCCTGGTCTGCATCTCCCAGTTCCGCTCCATGCTGCTGGCAGCCGCACCCCTCACATGAGCGGGTCCCTGTTCTGTGAATGAGAGGTTGCACACCATGTTAGTGCTTCCGACTGGTGCGCTCCGCTGCCCACTACCACATTTTCCAGGGTGTCTGGTGGGGCAGTCCCCATATTGTGGCTGCTCCCCTCTTCCCTCCCCTTTGGGACCCCCCTGCCCTGCCCTGCCCTCTTGTGGGATCGCCCCCCAGCCACAGATCCCTGCAGGTGGGGCCCATGTCCATCTTGTGTTACGTGGGGGCCGCTGTGGGGCCATGAGCCCCTCCCACCTGCCACCACCACCCCGACTCCTGTTGGGCACAGCAGGTTGAGGTCCCATGTCCCCAGGGGCCTCCCTCCCCACCCTGTTCCTCTGCCTGCCTCTGCACCTTGCCCCCCTGTGGCCCCTTGGCTGGTGTGCCCTGCCATGGACATGCACCTCACCGGTTAGCGGGGGTGCTGCTGGCCCTGCCTCGTTCACCTCCTCCTCCACGACCTCCACCTCATGCACCTCCAGACTGCCTTGTGCCGCAATGGGATAGGGGGGCCATTAGTGTTTACCAGCACCCAGGCCCCGGCCGCTGTACCTCTGTCCGGGCCTTCCCCCCCCCCCACCCTGGCCCCGCTGGGTCGATCGTACCTGGGTCCTGTTCTTCTGCCTCCTGGGGACTGTCCTGGGTCTCCGTTTGCTCCACGCGTGCCCCCCGTCCCTGTGGCCAGTAGACCTGTGGGTTTTGTGGGTGAATGCGGAGTGTGGTGGTTCTTTGCTCAGATCCCCGAGGCGCCTCCTCCCCCTGTGGGATGGGGCTGTCACCTCCCGCTTCCTGGATGGCCTCGCCAGGGGCATCGTCCCCCCCCCTGCTCCGTTGGGTCGGTCGGGGGGGTTGTATGTTGGCCCTCCGTCTGCCCCTGGCGAAGGCACTGCCATGTGTGTGGGAGGTCATGATGTCCCAGACCATGCAGAGGAACATGTCCAGCTCCTCCTGGAACTCAGCGGCACGCATGGCCTGGCCGGACTTGAGATTGTTGTCCTTGATATGTTTATATCTGGACCTCAAGTCCTTTGCCTGCTGCATGAACTGGGTGACATTCCTATTGTACCCCTGCCGCTGCATCTCCTGGGCGATGGCTTCATAGACCTGTCTGGTCTTGTAGCTATGCACCAGGTTGTGCTGGACCCTTTTGGACCCCCCCACGCATATGAAGTCCCTGATCTCCTGCCTGAACCAGGGCTCCCCCTTTTGGGACCCGCATGTGGGTGGCCGACTGACTTGGTGGCATGGGGCCCACCCTGTGGCTGTGGTAGCTGTGGAGATGGTTGTATCCTGTTGGGGTTAATGCATTGGGGTTACTCAGGGTCCTGCTGCCCCCCTCCGTGCCCCCATGGGACCTGCCCTCCCCTCTCCCCCCTGGGGTGCCCTTCAGCTCACCTGACTGTCTGGGGGGCCCTCCTCAGCCGTCATCCCAGTGGTATGGTGCTCCGTTGTCTGGGTGCTGTCCTGGGGGGGATGAGGGGACAGGTTATGCGGAAGCTGCCTGCCCTGTGTTCCCTGGGATGCAGTGTCGGGGCTGGGGCGCGACCCTCCCATCCCAGGTTGGGGGGGTTCCCTCATGCTCACTTCACTATTGCTGCTGCTCCTCTGGCTGTGCCCTTGGGATGTGGTGGGCTGGGGGTCCTCGGTCAGTGTGGGGGTCGTTGCGGGCCCTCGGCCCTGTGCCGGGAGATGTGCGCTGTGTTACGGCTTGGCGCGTCCCCCCCCTTTCATCACCTGGCAGGGTACCGCCCCTTGTACCTCCCATCCACCACCCCCAAACCACCTGGGAGGGCCACACACCCCTTGTACCTCCCATCTGGGCCTCCCCCATACCGGCGGCCTGGGACCTCCCCTCGTGCCTTCTGTCTGGGGCACCACCCCTGCACCGCCTGGGCAGGGCTTACCCTCCCCCCAGGGTGCTCCTGGGTCCCCGTGCTCACCCAGCCCCTTCCCAGGCATGGGGCATAATCATCATCTCCCTTGGTCTTGTTGTTTACCTTCTTCGTGACCATTGTGTGAGCCCATGCGCGTGTGCCATGGTTCTGCCCTCCTTTACAAACTCTCGGCCGGACGTCCGGAATCCCCCCCATGTGGGTGTGTCTGCGTGGGGGCATGTGCATGACCCATGGCACCGGCGCAGTGTGGCTCTGCCAGTCCGGTCCGCATGGGTGTGGGTGTTTTTGGTTTTACATGGACGCTCGGGTGTTGAACACCCATCTCCACCCACGGAGGGTGCCGTCTCCCTCCTGGCTGCTCTGTGGGTGTTGGTGGGTGGGTTGTGCATGCGCACCCACCCACTCGTGGACTTTTACACGGACGCTTTTCCACCCATCCAATGGGTGTTTTCGGGTGTTCGTGGGTGGGTGGCATCCGTGTAAAAGTGACCTTAGAGCAATTTAACATTAGTGCTAAATTACACCATCTGCAACTTTCCTGAAAAGGAATGGTGTACCCGCTGGGATCAAAGAGAATGCTTTGCATTCCTCCTTTCTTCTTCTTGCCCCTGGCCAAAGCCTCCCTGAAGCCTAGGACTAGGCAGGGGGAAAGGGGGAATGGGTGGCATCAGTCCACTTATGCTAGCCACTTGGGCAGTGCTTAAGTTGTATAAAAAGGAATTGCTGGGTTCATGCCTGCCCCAGAAGCCATGCCTCCCCAACCCAGAGTTTGTCAGAGCAAGAAAGCAGTTTCCAGCTAGCAACCCAACCACTGGACTACCCTGCCTTTCTACAACTGAATATAAAACATATCATTTATATGATGACCAGCACATCGGGGAGGGAAAAGCGGGGGCAGGAAAATCATTAATGAAAGCCAAATAAACCATCCAGGTTTTCTCTGGCTTTCATTTCCAACACCAAAATGGCCAATATTGGCCTTTTCCTGGTCTTTCACATTTTGGGGTACACATTCTTACTGGGAACTAGGGGTGGGAAGTTCAGATTATCCGGTATGCGATAGTGCCGGTATTTTGCTGTACCAGCAGTATTGGATTAATCCGGATATTGGGGGTACTGGTACCGGTTCCCCGTGCTGGATTGTTTTACATTGCAGCCATTGAAATGAATGGCCGCAATGTAAAAAAAGAAAGAAAAAAACCAACCACTTTTCCCTCCCCCGTCCAGGCTGTGCGGGTGGAAGAAGGGACACCTCCCACCCACCCTGCCCAGCCTGGATTTTTTTTAAAAAAAATTTTCCCTGAAGTCCCTGGCTCCGGGCTGCCACCGGCGACCCGGAGCCCACACCAGCAGGTAGGTATACTAGGGTGATCCCTGGGGTGGGGGTGGTTTAACACCCCAGGGATCACCCTACTCACCCTCCCAGCGATCACCTACCTTTGGCGCTCCGGGCGGTGGCACAGCGGTCCGGAAGCTTCAGCGCTGGCTGTGGCTGCTGGCTTCAGTGCTTACTAGGCCTTCCGGGGAAACCCGGAAGTTCCCCGGAAGGCCTAGTAAGCACTGAAGCCGGAAGCCACAGCCAGCGCTGAAGCCACCAGACTGCCATGCCACCGCTATCGCCACCCGGAGCGCCAAAGGTAGGCGATCCCTGGGTGGGGGGGAAGGGTGATCCCTGGGGTGGAGGAGTGTTAAACCACCCCCCAGCCCAGGGATCACCCTAGTACCTACCCACTGGTGCAGGCTCCGGGTCGCTGGCAGCGGCCCGGAGCCAGGGACTTGGGGGGGAAAAAAAAAAAATTTAAATCCAGGCTGGGCAGGGTGGGTGGGGGGTGTCCCCTCTTCCACCTGCACAGCCTGGGAGGGGGAGGGATTGTTTTTCCCCCCATTGATTTCAATGGGGCACTGACAGTTCCCCATTGAAATCAATGCAATAGATCCGGCACCGGTAAACCAGTTTTAATCCGGTAAACCAGGTTTTTGCAACCCGGTAACCGGTAAAACTGGTAGCTGTTTTTTTGCCAGATGTTCCATCCCTACTGGGAAAATTTCCAAGGGCACACCACGTCCTTGGATAAGGCCACATGAGACATTAAGGCAACCTTACCCCACATTAGCCCATGATGCAACTGACCATTAGGTCAGTGCCACCAGTTGTTCAACCACTTCTGTGGGTGGCAGGCTGCTATGCAAGGCATCTGCTGGAGGAGGCCGGTGATGCACTGCAAACTACTTTTGCTCCACCTGGGCCAATGAGCGGTAACAGTCCACCTTCTGTCTGGTTGGCCCAGGCAGCCCTACCCACAAGGTGAGGTCCAAGGATTGGGCCCAGAGGAGCACGCTCTCTCTACCCACCAAACAGTTGATTGTGAGAGTGATTGCCTGGAAGAGTGTGGGCAGAGCCCATCAAACAGCTGATATGGGGAGGGGCCGCCCAGAGGAGCATGGGCACTCTCCCCACCTGACAAACAGCTGATCAGGGGAGGGGACAATACTCTGGGCTCCCTCTCCCCAATCAGCTGTTTAGCAGGTGGGGAGAGCACACACACTTCTCCTCCCCTCTCCCCCATCAGCTGTCTGGCAGCAGTGGGAGTCCAGTCTCGTGTGGTTAGCATCTGAGCTGGACCCATGGCATAAAGGGGCTGATGACAGCCATGGGGGGATGATCGTTTGGACTGCCTTCCCTGCTGGACCAAAGTGTGGCAGCTGCATTCGTCCACCCCAGGGTGGGCAGGAGAGCTGGCCAGCCCTGTCTCATATGTCTTTACCCCTAGAACTTAACTGCTGGGACTGAGTCCTGCCAAGCACACACGCACACTGCCCCACAAATTAAACCCTGCACTTGGGGTAGATTTCTGGTAGCACAGCATCCCTGGGACCAGGGATCTGGGACTCCATTTGTACATCCATGCTCAGAAAGTTTTCATGGTTATTTAAAGTTGGTGTCCCCATAAACTATCACCTAAGCGTAATTTCAGACGTGATGGGCCCAGAGACCCGCCACGCTGAACCACGGACCGGGATCCATTTCGGATCTGTTTTGGATCCTGGTCAGGAATCAGGTCAGCTGTCCTTTAGACGTGCCGGCCTGATTCTGGAGGGAGATCGGGGAGGGGCTGCGTGGGGAGGGGAGGGGCTGTGCTGCACTGCGTGACATGTGGCCACACAGCCCCGCCCCCCGCGCTCCTCTGACCGACCGCCTTCCGGTAGACGGGTGGGCACAGCAGCCAATCCGGCTACTGCGCCCGATCCCGTCCCGTGGTCAGGACCACGATCTGGCAGGGCTGAAGGTAACAGACGTTACCTTCGGCCCTTTCCAGATCGTGGCCAATCCAACCACGGTTGGGGCCCGATCCCACCACGATTCTGGACCTCCGGCTGGCCAGAGGTCTGGAAGCGTGGTCAATGTGATTCCTGCCAGGTATACATTGGGGTGAACATCTGGCAGAAATCCCTTTATACGTTATGGTATGAACAGCCATCACAGGGGATTCACTGTGGGTGACCGTGGTATCGTAATGTCTGAAATTACCTTAAGTCTACTCCGCTGCAAAAAGCAGATTTTGGATTTTCTCCAGCCAGACTAGTATGCACCACTTAAACCTGTTGTGCAATTTCAGAAGAGCAAACACATTTCAGAGAGTCACTCTAAGGGTATAGCCACATGAGACAGGGCCAGCTGGATCCCCCGCCCTCTCTGGGGAGGGCAAGCATATTTGCCACACTTTGGGCCAGCTGGAAGAGTAGTCCAAATAATCTGCCCGCCTCCCCCAGGTAAACAGGTTGGGTGGGCTGCCATCACAAGCCCTGCCATGCCCTGAGGCAGGCCAAGGAGTTGTCCACATGGGCAGAAGCTCAGTCCCACCCCACCTACCCACCCACCCTCTGCCCTGTGCCCACTGTCCTGTCTCCTGCTGTCACATAGAAGGACAGGAATGGCAAACTATGCCCGCAGCTTTATGGTGCCAGTCGACCTCAGCACAGGGCAAGGCTGCATGGGACAGGCCTCACAGGAGGTGACCTGTTACCCAACATTGGCTCTGATGGGGCAATAGTAGCCTGCAATGCATCACCAGCCTTTTCCAGCAGACGCATCACATAGCAGCCTCTCACCCACCCCAGGGTGGAAATGGGTGAACATCTAGCGGCTGACAGTCTGACAGTCAGCTGCATCACAGGCTAATGCGGGGTAAGTTCGTCCAATGTGGGTTAATGTCTTGTGTGGCCTTATTCTAAATTCTGAACAGTGAAGCTGACCTTCTAATTCTCCTTGCTGCGTAAATGGAATGAGGCAGGTGTCCACAAGGCCTTACCGCCACTGACGATTTGGGCAACTGTCCCTACCAGGAGCTAAAGTGAGATCAGTCATTTCTGACAGAGCATAATGTCTTGGGGTGACTTCCAGGGCCGGATCAAGAATAGCACAGACTGTGTAATTGCATAAGACCCCATATCTTGGGGTTCCCCTCCCCATGGATCCAAAATACATGGGGTCCATGAAAAAACTTGAAATGACAATATGATTGTGAGAAGTATTGGTGTAACATACAGGTCTACAGAGTCTCAAATTCAGGGAACCCTGGCCTGCGGCAGGCCCATGGTAGTTTAGGAGGGAGCCCCCAATACATGGAGCCCAGGATAAACCAGAAATAACAATATATGTGTAACATATAGGCCTGCCATCCAGGAAACCACTGTCCCTGAAAGAGGATGCTAAGTTTAACAGAACATCAAAAATTAATGATGGTAACAATTTCCTTTTTCAATGAGCGAGTCAATCTGTGTCCAGGGCCGCCCTTGGAAATTGCGGGGCCCTGGGCAAACACAAAACGTGGGGCCCCCTCAGCTCCATGCACTTTCCACAGCCCACCCACTTTCCCATGGCTCCTCCCACTTTCATGTGGCCAATCCCATTTTCCAAGTCCCCGTCCACTTCCCTTTGACAATTGTCATATAAGTTATATTTAACTTGTCAGTACAAGGTACTCCAAAGAACATTTAAATCTGGTTTAGATGAAAGGGAGCTCAGGATACAGATATGGTTAAAAGGCAAAGACTTATTTAAAACACAGGAGGGCATGCACACAACAGATAGGGACAGATTATCCAAGGCCTGAACCCTCCTTCTCTATTCCTATTACACTTCCAACACAGGAGTGCAAACATAGATCCAGCTGATCAAACATAGATCAAACAACCGCAACATAGACACGGTTACAGCACCCCCCATGAAAGCAGGGATGAGGAACTGAACCTCAGGCCCAGAGCAGCCAAACACAGATCTCAGCAAAACTCTGTCAGCGTGACCCCTTTCCGGTTATTGGATTTAAGGATCTCAAGCACCAAAGCACTAAAAATCCAGTCAAACATATCAAACAAGAAACAACTTCCCTACGATCACAGCACCCCCCAGCCCCTTCCCAAACCATCCCCCAGATGGCCCCACTCTACTTCCAAAGCCCCACAGACGTGTGTAGCAGCACAAATGGGTACATATCAAGAAAGAGGAGGAAGAGGTATTGGCTGGGTGGCCCTTACCTCAGCTGCTGCTGGGCCTGGATCTTCTGGGAGGACTGGAGGCTGGCAGGCTTAGGCTGCTAAGCAGGAGGGGACATCAGGAACATTCTGCTGGGCCTCTCCTTGGGCAGGGGGGTGGCTCCCTTTCCCCCTCCAGGAGCCATGGGGGAGTGGGGGCAGCCATCAGGGGGTGAGGGGGGACAGCCATGGGAGGGGGAGCGGGGTAGAGGGAGCAACTCCCCCTCGCGTGCACACACTCACCCACACATTATTATTCATTATTATTATTATTATTATAAAAATTTATATAGCGCCAGCCATGTACCTGGCGCTGTACAGAACATAGAAATAGACGCAGTCCCTGCCTGTGGCTTACAATCTAAAAGACAAGGAGGGGGAGACAGGGAGAGGGGACAGTGGGAGAGACAGGGGAGAAGACCAACAAACATTCAGGCGGATGTGAAGTGTCAGGTGCGTGTGCTTGGCTTGGTTACAATCAGGTTGGTTGCAGCAGTCTGCAGAGGAGGGCAAACAGTAAGTATATGGGAAACGACTAGTAGGCATTGGGAAAGGCGGTGAGGAAAAAGTAGGTCTTGAGGAGGGATCTGAAGGGGCGGAGGGAGGGGGCAAGGCGGATGTGGGTAGGGAGGGAGTTCCAGGCATGGGGGGCAGCGAGGGAGAAGGGTCGAAGGCGGTTAGGTGAGCAGGAGAAACGAGGGAGAGTGAGGGAGGGGACAGAGGAAGAGCGGAGAGCGCGTGCAGGAGTGCGTAGGGAGATTAGGTCCGAGAGGTAAGGGGGAGCTTGGTCGTGGAGTGTTTTGAACGTGAATACCAGGAGTTTAAACAGGATACGTTCAGGAAGGGGGAGCCAGTGAAGAGAGAAGAGGAGAGGCTGCACATGGTCGAAGCGACGGGCAGAGTGAATGACCTTGGCAGCGGAGTTTTGGATTGCGATAAGGGGGGACAGGTGAGAGCGAGGGAGGCCAGCAAGGAGGAGGTTGCAGTAATCGAGGCGAGAGATAACCATGGCATGAACAAGGGTTTTGGCCGAGGAGGTAGAGAGAAAGGGGCGGATCCGAGCAATGTTATGGAGGGCGAATCGGCAGGATTTGGCAACAGAGTCAATGTAAGGTTTAAAAGAGAGGTGTGTGTCAAAGATGAAGCCCAAGCTGCGGGCTTGGAGAACAGGATGGATGGTGACTCCATCGATGCAGATGGGCAGGTTAGAGGGAGAGGAAGAGGAGGGAGGAAAAATGAGGAGTTCGGTCTTGACCATGTTGAGCTTGAGTTGACGTCTGGACATCCAGGCGGAGATATCAGAGAGGCAGTTGACGAGGCGTGAGTGGACAGAAGAGAAGAGAGAGGGGGTAGAGAGATAGAGTTGGGTGTCATCAGCGTAGAGATGATATTGGAATCTGTGGGAGGCAATAAGTTTGCCAAGGGACATGCACCCTTTTCTCTCTTACACACATTCATTCTCTCATACACATTCATTCATTCGCGCTATCTCACACATGCTCTCACCTCTCTCACACACATTCAAACTCACACACACACCTTTCACCTCTCTCTCTCTTCACTCACACACCCATTCAAGCTCTCACACACACTTTCATCTCTCTCGCTTTCACACACACACACTCAAGCTTACACACACGCTTTCATCTCTCTCACACACACACACCCCAATCCCCATTCATACTCACACACATGCTCTCACCTCTCTCTCTCTTTCACACACACACTCATTCAAGCTTGCACACACTTTCATTTCTCTCTCTTTCACACACACACCCATTCATACTCACACACATGCTCTCACCTCACTCTCTCTTTCTCACACACTACACACACACACATTCAAGCTTACACACATGCTTTCATCTCTCACACACACACCCCAATCCCCATTCATACTCTCACACATGCTCTCAGCTCTCTCTTTCACACACACACACACACACACATTCAAACTTACTCACATACACGCACCACATGCAGCCATTGCAGCCTCCTCCCTGGTCCCATCCCAACTCTCCAGCTGAAGCCACAAGTCACCATCTGCCAGCACCTCCTCTTACTCTTCGTTCTTCTCAGCCACTCCCACCTCCACATTCCCTAGGCCGCCCGCTGCCACCAGCCGCTGGCGGCTGCTGCTGCTCTGACCAACCATCCCACCGGGCCCAGCTCCTCGTCCATCTGCCTGAGCTCCCTGGGCACACCGACACCAGATACAACTGGGGAACTGCCTGCGGCGTGACCCCCAACAGCCGCAAAGTGTTTTGAATCCCGCGCCAGGAAGTTGCATAAAGCAACTTCCGGAGGTGGGACAAGCATGAGGGAGCGAGGTCCGGAGGTGGAGCCAGCGGGCAAGAATCCTGGAAATATGTGGGGTCCAGTGCTGCGGGAGGGAGGGACAGGGAGGACTCCTCCAGGGGAGTAGCGTGGTGGGTGGGGCAGTGGCGGGGCCCCACACCGCTGCGCATCATCTCCAACGAGCATGCAAGCTGCCCAAAGGTCCCCCCTCCCAAAAAATGTATTAAAAAAAACACCAGCCCAATCGTAGGGCCAGCACGGGGCCCCCTAAGGGGCGGGGGCCTGGGCCGCCACCCCTAGCCGCCCTACTGTAAGGCCAGCCCTGTCTGTGTCCCTCAAACTTTCCTTGATTAGAAAAGAACCCACATGACGTTTTGCACAGGACCCCAACTTCCCTGGATCCAGTGCTGGTGACGTCTGACACCTTAAACAGAACCTGAACAAGACCCATTAGCTACAAACACTTCTGTGAATGATTCTTACTCACACAAGTAGTCCTGTTTGATGCTTAAGGACTCTTCAAAAAGATTTGCTGGATCAGCTTCCCAAAACTTGGAAGTCAGTTAGCAGTGTACAGGTAGACACTGCTCCGTTCCCACCCTGTGACCCATGCCATAAACACTTGCAGGTCATAGGGGGCTGGGTTTATTGAACAACTTAAAATGGTCAAGAGCAAGTCCACATAGGACAATGGGAGTACTCTACCACTGCACTTAATGGAAACACACTTTACAGCCTCAAGTACTCAAGGGGGTAAACTTAATGAGCACAAAATATTCATCTCTAATAAGAACATACTGTCATAATCAACCTCCATGTGATAAATAGATTACAGGGTTGTTGTGTAGTGGTGTGTTGGTTTTTTTTCCCCTTTTTTGTTAAGCTAATGCTTTTTCCACAAGATAATTTAATCAATTCTCTAAAAACAAATCACAAGTTATCAGGACCCAATGGAGTGGATTTTTCTATGTTTTGAATCTTGGCTTAAACAAATTTTATCTGAATAAGTGTTCCTTTTTTTTTTCATCCCAGCCAGCACTGAAGATCTTGTTGTTCTCCATAATCAAGCTCCCAGTTGGCTAACTTCTCATCTAACCCAACGTCTTCCTTTTTCGTTTGAACAAAATTTATCATCAACAAGCAAAGACAGAAAATGTGTGAATGTCTAAAGCTTATGTAAATTAAGAGGCCATGCACATTGGTCCTAAAAATAGTAGATAATTATAGGCATTTCTTCACTAGGCTATAATTATAGGCCTCCTGTCATCTTCTCTATTCTGTATAAGGTCACCGTAGTATTATACAAAATTTACAGTATATTACAAGTTAAAAACACAATAATTAGCAACTGTGCGTCTTCAGTACCAGTGATGAATGTTCACAGTAAATGTAAAAAAAATAAAAATAAAAGAGCATTATTTGCTTTATGTGGACAGTACACACTTAAATTTAATCATCAACTCATGCTATCCAGTGGGCAATATTCTCTCACTATTATAATGCTATTTGCCAAGCCAGTAGTACACCCTTGGGCTGAATTCATCCTTAATGAAGAGACAAGATGCCAAATCCCTCCCCGTCACATCAGCGATGTACACCTTAAACATATTCCTTTAAACTTAATAATTCTGTCTAACTTATTGAATAATAATGTCGAGGAGATTGGGAGAAAAGGCTGAGTATTATTTCAAGCATTATAATGAACATTTGTACTTGGTATTCAGAAAATTTAAATCACAAAATAGTGTGAGAGTTCAGAGATTGTCGCTCTTAATCTACATCATTTTCCCCTCTGTTTCTTTACAGTCTTGATTTTGAAAAAGGACTGAGGAGACCATGCATACCCAGAGCATAAGTCCTCTTGCAAGGAACTGAATGAGGAATTGAAGAATTTATTCAGGGATTCTCTTACTCTGCTCTTGTATTTCTGGTGGAGGAGATATTTCCCAGAACATGGATCTTTTCATTACAGATTCACAAATGGGCATACATAACTTCTGGTAACAGAAAGAGAAGCCCCCTTCGCCGCCATAATGGCGGCGACGGGGAAATTGCCGCGCTCCCCGTCAGGAGATACGGGGAGAAGGAAGACGACGAGTGGTGCTGCATAAGCACCACCTCAGAGCGCCCGGCCCGGGCGGGGGTTGCCGCGGCAACAGATTGAGGGCGCGTGTGCAGAGGCGCCGCGCCAGGGAACTGGGAGCGGGTCCGCCCATTTTTCAGAGGGCGGAGCCGCTCTGGCCGCAGGGGAAGCGGCATTCGTTCGACTGAACTCAAGCAAGCAGCAGCATGGATCGGTGCTGCTGACGAGGCCTGGTTCAGCGCGCGACGATGGGCCACGCCAAAAGGAAGGGAGCAGCGGTGGCAAAAAAGAGGAGCCACGTGGAGGCTCCAGAGGCAACCGGGCAAGGGGCGGGGGAGGAGGCCGGGGGGATTCCAGGGGGGGAACCATCCAGGGCCGAATTGATAGCCCGCCTTGAGGCCTGCGAGGCCATGTTGCGTGCCTGCAACCTCCCCCCCCCGGAACGAACTGGCCACAGATGGGGCCTGAACACAGCAGGCAGGCTGCCCATGAAGGATGCCAGGGCCCCAATGATACACCCGGGGCAACAGAAGCAGGGGGGCAGGGGCAAGAATTGTATAGGCCCCAAGGAAGCAGTCAAGCCGCAGAGGCAGGACTGAGAAGGGGTACCAGGGTAGTCTCTACCCCAGCGTGCTACAGGGAAGAGGGGGTTGACAGGGGGTTAGGAGCGACCTTGAGACCAGAGGGAACACAGCGGCAGGTGCAGACCCAGGGCCTGGGGGATAACCCGTCCACACAGGGCTGGGAGGAGCCTGACACCCTGGCTCAGGGTTCAAGGATCTGGCCCGCAGAGGCACAAGGGGGAGACCATCCAGGGGGGTAGTTTGATTGTGCACCTGGCCCATCGAGCGGGGCAACCCATTGGGACCCATTTGGTATCCCGGGCCTGGCACAATATCAGCTCCAAAGGGCAGCACCAGTCCCAGTCCCATCAAGATCAACAGGGGCTAACCTATCCGGGCATGACCTCCCCGGATCCATGTCCCCAGATACAGGTGTTCAACCACCACCACCTCGGAGGCGGCAGCAAGGAGACGCAGAACAAGATGGCAGGGGGGATGACGCACTGTGGCAGCAGGTGCTTGCCATAGAAACCAGGCTACGAGACGACTTGGAGGGGAGAGCGAGGTCAAATGACACCACTCAGCATCAGAGCCAAGGTAATCAGAGTGGGGGAGCACAAGGTTAGTCCAACTGGGACAGGGTGAGACTAAGGGATAACGCATGCACCCAGGTCTGTACCCCAGAGAGAAGGGAGAGCCCAGTGGGAACCATGGGGGAACGAGGCCAGCAACTCACAGACAGACACCCAACCGAAATAACTTACAACCATGGGGGTTTAGGAACACCAACAATAGGGACAAGGCCCCAGAAAACATCTGGGCCACAGTTGAAGAAGGTGGATGGGGTGTGGGCATGGGTTTTGCCTGCCATACCCCCAGCCGTAGAAGTGGAAGAACCATCTCCTCCTAGATACAGAGGGATAAGAAGTGGAGGACACACTGAGGTGATAGATG
Source organism: Sphenodon punctatus (assembly GCA_003113815.1). NCBI lineage: Eukaryota > Metazoa > Chordata > Lepidosauria > Sphenodontia > Sphenodontidae > Sphenodon > Sphenodon punctatus. Next base: position 4,797,995 of record QEPC01003743.1, on the reverse strand, counting down.
CCCCCTACACGACAGGTAGCAGACAACCTCAGGGCACAGGAGAGGCAGGGGCTCCACCGGTAATCCGGCCGCCAGGGGGAGCTATTGCTGACGTAGCCGCCCCATTTGGAAGCCATTTAACACAGGCGACCAAAGAGAAAATATGGAGGGGAGAATACGTGGACTTATACGCATTATTATTTAGTGATCCAATTGTGGATCATGCAGAGAATGAAGGGGAAAAGGACAGAGAAAAATATAAACGACCCAAAGCCGACAGGAACTGGGCCAATTGGACAGCTGCATTTGCCATATACATGGGGGTAGTGATGCAAAGTGACCCAGGCCGCGGCTTAGAATTGCATAAGTATGCGGACATAGTTCGCAGGGCCCATGGGACCGGCCC
>QEPC01003743.1:4756725-4788082 GCA_003113815.1 Sphenodon punctatus | reverse complement strand
CAAAAAATAACACCTACACCTATCTAATCTAAGCTAAATAAATGATAATATGGAGGTAGATGGGTTGGATGGGTGAAATAGGAGGAGGATTGCAATGGATTGAGGAGAACAAAACTGCTGGGAGAGGGAGCCTTCTGAAACGCCTGCTGTTCAGGAACAGTGACTAGCTCAGAAGGTTTCAGGAAGGGGGGAGGCAATCAGTTTTGTTTTTTGCTGCGCCCGCCTCACCGCAAGCCCCATTGGCTCCGTGGCCAATCGCAGACTCTGAAGCCAGTGGTCTAAGGCAAAAAGGGATGGTGATTGGGCAGGCTGGCTGCTACTCCAAGCCTCTCCACCCCTGGTGCCTAGAAGTCTGCTCCTCAGCTGACTCCCCCTCCCTATCATGTTTTGCCTTGCAGTGACACATTTTTGCCAGCCGAACTCACCCGAACGCGATCCGAACTGATCGAACTGTTCGGTCATTTCGATATTAAGATCTAGTTCGGTTCGGCCAGTTCGGGTTCAGATTCGGGTTTGGGTTCAGTTGTCCAAACAGGCCAAGTTTGGGCCGAACTCCAAACTTCCAAACCGCGTTTGCCATCCCTAATACTCAGTTGCTAAATAATGCAGAGCAAATCAATGATCGGCACATACATAACACTTTCTAAAACCTGCTTATTCCTATTGCTATATATCCAATTTTGGAAGATGAAAAATAAATGTCTTCCCAAGATTTTTGCTGGAATACTCAATAAACTGATAGGTCTATAAACTGTTGGATATCTATTGTCCATCTTTGAAAACTGGAACAATTATATTCTCTTTCCAATATTTCAGACTGGACACCACCAACTGACAAATTCCTTAAAAGTTTCTGGCAAGAGTAAATCAGACCCGGGGTCTTTTCTGTTATGTAAAGCAAATATATATGATCTCAACTGGGATTGGTCTACTAGCTAAAAGTCCATTTGTAACACTGTATCTGATATTTCTGGAATATCATACTTTCTTATAAGAGAACTATTAAATTTATCTTTAAAATAAATAACTCTGGTCTTTTCTGAGATATAAGTATCCAGTATTGTATTATATCTACTTGTGTAATTACTGACTAGTTGCCAAAACATATTCATTTCTTTTGCTATCATCAAATCCTCCTAAAGATGTAACTGATATTCCTCCTTTATTTGTGCTAGTGTCTTTTTATAACCTAACTTCATTGATACAAAAGGGAATGATTCGCTCTTATTATCGAGTCTGAATATCTGTAATGCTTCAAGGGCTTCCTTAACTGCAATACACTCTTTATCAAACCAGGGTTTATGCCAACTGTTATGTTTCTTCTCTGCATTTTCTTTCAACAAAAGGTCTTTTAAGGTGTAAATGATTTCCTCGTAAGGATGTATTATAGCATCAGGTTCATTTTCAGTTAGAGATTGGGGATCACTAACCAACATGTTATCTCTTAAAAACATCAAGCAGCAATCTTTATGATCACTATTTCACAAAACTCTGCTTATATTAACTAATTCTAAAGATGAATTTAAATATCTACGTTTTGGACAAAGAACCCTCTGCTCCTCTAATGGTATTTGTAAAAATAAAATAGATGAATAAATAAATAAATAAATAAATAAATAATAAAAATAAAATAAAATAAAATAAAATAATAATAATAATAATAATAGGGAAATGATCACTCTGCAAGAGATAAAATCTCAAGAAGTGTATATTTATACCATTTCTATGGTTCAATTAGTATGTAATCTGTAATACTTGCACCTTTGCTGGTAACACAGTTGTACATTTCTGGAACATCCTTCCCAGTACAATCATTTAATATTCTAAAATTCTCTTCCATTCAAAACTTCAAAAGAAATTGCCCTTCCATATTTAATTTCTTATTCTGAAAAATAACTTGAGGGGTACCCAGATGTCATTAAGTTCATCTTCCTCATCATGTACATCAGTGCCACCAATCCTGGCATTAAAATCCCCCAATGTTAATATATCAATATCAGGAAATGTAGTTCTAATTCATTTAATTGCCTCAGTTAAAGATTCCCAATATCTTGAAAGATCTGATTTAATCCTTGTAGGTGGGAAGTATACATTAATAACTATCAAAATCATCTTGCCAAATGATTTAGTTACAATTTCCATTACATAATCTGAATTTATTTCTACAATTGATCCTTTAAAAGAACCCCTAACTGCAAGAAAAATGACTAACCCATTTCAATAATGACCCCTGGTATTATGTTTCTACCCATCTTGTAAAAAGGATATAAACCCAGGAATAGATTTCTTTAATTACACCACATCTCTTGAAAACATGTAATGTCAAAATCACTAACAACAAGATCTCCATGAGGGGTCATTTACTTTAGCATTCAAACCAACAATATTCCATGATACCATTTTAAGTTCTCTTAGTATATCAAAGGAGTGACTCTGAGAATGTAGTCAGTCCTTTGACTTTGAATGTACACTCTCCACTGATGAACCCAAAACCCAAGGAATCTTTTATTTTTATACCACTGAACCTTACTTCACTATGGGTAAAAACAGACGTGACCTTGGCCTAGTCTGCTTTGACCCGCTGTAGCCGGGCCCCACCTGCACGTGTGCAGGCATCACCAGCTGTTGGTCCGAGATTGCCCTGGCCATGTTGGTGGCTAGCTCAGACTGTGACCTCGGCAAATCTCTGAGGTCACAGCTCGGGCTATGGCCCGACCAACTGGGCCACAGTGGGCCAAAGTGGGACACAGCAGTCTAGCACAACTGTTGTGCCCCAGCAGGGGACCACAATGGCCGGCCGCCATGGCTGTACCTCACTGACTGCCATGGCTGTCTGTCATGGCGGGGGTGGGGCACTGGGAGCACTGCACAGGTGGGGCCGACTGCCTGCACATTTGTTGTGCTCCCAGCCCTATCCGGACCGCGCAGGCAATGTGACGATTCCCCAGCTGCTGGCATGTCAGTTCAGTGCCCCAACCTGACCCAAGCTGTGTCACCCACAATTTTCTGCCCCAAGGCAGCCCAGGGAGCAGTCCCGTTGGCTGAACATTTGTTTTTATCCTTTGAGGACATTCATTCACTGCCTTAATCACTAGATATCTTATATACAGACTCTGAAATCCTATCCTTATTGGGGGTAGACTGACTGCAACGTTTGGTTTACGTAACCTTGCAACAAAAAGAATGCTTTGTTTTAGCAACTGGGTAGAAATATGGACCCTTTTCACCAAAGGTTTAACCAACATCTTCTTCAAAGAAAAACAATTTTCCCCCTGAAGAATTTGAAAATTTAACAATATTATATTCTGTTCTCTCAACCTTTGGATCTTATCTCTAAGAAGAGGTATGTTATTAACTGAAGTAGTATTTACAATCTTAGGGGATGAGTCTATGGAAGATAATTTATCAATTGGAACAAAATCTTCTGTCTGTAACATTTCTGTCATCTTACTACTTTCTTTTACCTGAACCAATTTCTTTTTTATTTCTTCAAGAACTATATCGTGGGACTCCATATGAGATTTCAGATCACAGCATACCTTCTTAAGTGCAGTCAATTCATTAAGAACTAGAATACTATTTACTTCTAGTGTCTTAATCAAGGAGAAAATTTGATATAGAAAAGGAGGATAGGAAGTAGGCAGCGTCACTTCAACCTTATCCTTATCTTTGTTACAAGGAGATTGAGCCCTCTCTACCTTTTAGTTGAGGGCAAAGTGCTCCAAAGGTGTTCTCAGGAAGAGGGGGAGCTGCCAAAGATCATGGATCTGAGCCATGGCTCCATGTATGCATGCCCTCATCTCTACTCCCTTACCATAAGCTCAGCTTTTCAGTGTTTGGTCCTGGGGGTAGGAAGTAGATCCAGGGACCCGGTCCAGGAACTTGAAAAGGGACACATAGAAACTTGCCACAGGCCACATTTGGCCCCTGGGTTTGAGGTCAGGGTTGCCACCTGTCCCAGGGAAGAAACCTTGACAGTGCTAATCTGCATAAATTTGCATATATTTGGTTTATGTAAATGTATGCACATTTCAATGCACCATTTCTGTTTGGCCAACCAGTGCCCTCTCCCACACCTCCAACACATGCAAAGGCAGATAAAATATAAGGTGATAACTGACTGACACTGAGAATGATTGGCTTATCCTTGAGCCTGGAGTTGATGCTTGAAAACTGTGAGACTCAAGGTCAAACCAGGAGAGGTGGTAACCTTATCTGAGGTTCCCTACCCTTACTATGGAGTGTCATATGTGTGCATTATTACTTATTAATTATTAGTAGTATTATTATAAACATTTATATAGTGCCGCTCATGTACCTGGTCCTGTACAGAACATAGAAATAGACGCGGTCCCTGCCTGTGGCTTACAATCTACACAGTAGATGATAGAAAATAGACCTGAGTCTGGTAGAAGATTTTTCAGAACTAAAGGACACTGTAGGACAGACACAGGAAACACAGTCAAAAAATGGATAGTGAGGTTAACCTTGCCTTACATTAAAAAAAAATTAAAAAAATTCCAAGTAAAAAATGGATAGTACAAGAAAATGTGCATAGTTGGGGTTTTCAGAAAACTTCTGTCCCTAGTTCCTGCTGGAGAAATTGTCTGAGAACCATTCATTCTTACAATAAAGGATTATCCCTGTAACACTTCCAAAGTCAGTGCTTCAGGTTACACTGGCTGTGTAAACACCAACTAACCAAATCTCCAATCCCCTCGCCTGCCACATGGAAATCAGTGGTGCTCCATCTTGGACAGGAATCTGCACAAGAAGTTAGAACAGTAGGTAGAATCGTTCAGATTGTGCCTCCTCATGGGGCCCCATGGGTTGAACGAGCCCCAATTCATGAGATCCAGGAATACATTTAAAATGACAGCTTGAGTGTGAGACACACTAGTATAAAATACAGACCTACAGAGACAACATGAGGAAGACCATCCCGTGGGGGGCCCACAGCAATGCAGGAGGGACCTCCTAATACATGGGGCCCATAAGTAAACTAGGAAGAAGCAATAATATATATGTAACAGTCTCCTAAAATGCAGGAAGACCCAGCCCCGATGCATCCATCCACATTTCTATGGATAGGCAGAACCCACAATGACCATTTTATACAAGGCCCCAGCGACCCTAGCTCTGGCTCTGCAAGTATTTCTCATTGCAGGATGGAACCCAAGTTGCCATTTAGCTCCCTGCTACCCTTAACATCACTGAGACTATGGGTGAAAACAGACATGCACGTAATTCCACTTTAACACTGCTTTAACATTTTTTATGCATGCATGTTGCGGGGCTGTATTGGTGCCCTATGCAGCCCTGCAACATGCACAAGAAATGTTAAAGCGGTGTTAAAGCGGAGCTAAGGTGTATGTCTGTTTTCACCCTACCTTCATGACTAAGGGAACAATCCCCTATTGATATAAGTGAGGAATGGAAGATGAGAGCTGACAGAAGTATGCTCAAATTAGAGGTTTTACAATATGCTTGTAAATAATATGCTTGTGAAAAATATTTGAGCATCTACTTAATTTCCTTTGGAAAAGAAAAATGCACCAACAAAGAGTGATTGATTGATTGATTTTATTTATGGCTTTAGCTAAAATACAGGAAAAAAACGGTTCTTATAACATTGAACAAACATACTGCAGTATTTAAAAACATACAAATATACAAATAGTTCGACCCTTAGAGGATTTGCCATCCCTCCCAATGCCAGGCTAGGTGGTCGCTTAACTGCTTCCGGTTCCTCATGCAAGGGCCTGACAATACTCAATAGGCCTCCTCTCTAAGGCCATAAAATCACTGCCCATATTGGCCTTGCGTCCCCCACCACAAAGCCACTTGAGCTTCTCTAAAGACAAAATCTCCTGACCCACCGCTTGGGAAGAGGTTACAGTTAGTTTCCACCAACCTTCTTCTTTCTTACAGTCTGTGCCGCATAGAAAAACCTTGCCAAAGCCAGCACTGTGCTCTTATTTTTGTCCTGTAAAATGTTCTTAGTTTTTTGGTGCACAGTGCTGCCTGGATTTAGTGTCCCCAGAGGGCCCAACCATTTCTTTCTTTCCAACAAAGAGTGTAACTCAGAGATGAATGATAAAATGTTTTGGGTTTTTTTCTGTTGTAAAGTCTACCAGATTTGCAGACATTGGGTATTTTCAGATGTTACGGGGCCGCTTGGCCCCGTACCGAAAACAACCCTTTCATTCCCCGCCAGGGTCACCCCGTCACGCCATATCAGACGTGCCGGGGGGATCCCGGCGGGGAATGTGGGAGGGGGCGAGGCCGTGCGGCGCAACATGCGGCCGCATGGCCCCGTCCCCTCCACGCACCCCGCCACCCGCCCTCCAGGGAGACAGGCGGGCGGCGGGGCCAGTGCGGCCGCCGCGTCGGACCGGAAGCGCCATGGCCCGGGATCCCGCCGGGGATCCCGGGCCGTGGCAACTGGCCAGACGTTACTTTTTCTTGGTCCCCGCTGGGGATCATTTTGACCACGCTTCCCGGGACATTCCCCCGGCTAGCCCGGGAAGCGTGGTTCAAATTGACCCCATGTGGGTATTCACCGTGACGAACATCTGGCGGCCGCCAAACAGACGTTCGAGACACGGTGACCACAGGTGGGTATTCACCGTAGTTCACCGTGATCTCGTAACGTCTGAAAATACCCATTTAAACAAATCCTCTCCCTCTGCAAGTTCAGACAAGTTTTGCCATTTAATCCAATGGATGCAAGACCTGGATCCTTATATTCTAAACTAATTTAGGAGGGAAATTATTTTAGCAACATATGCATACAGACACTTTGGCTCTTTTTACATGGGCGGCACCCACGCATGAACATCCAGAAACCTGGGTGTTCACGTGTGGGTGCCGCCCGTGTAAATCCCGCGGTAGCTGGGGTGTAGGTGTGTGTACACACTTGTGCACACACATGCGCACCCACCTCCACCCATCCCCCACGCACAGAGCAACCGGCAAAAACAGCTGTTGCTCCATGCTTGTTGATGAGTGGAGGTGGGTGTAGATGAATGTGTGCCCATCTATGACCATTTTCACATGGATTCTCCCCCCCAACTGCGCTGGGTGTGTGGAAGGGTGTTCTCCTGGTGGGGTGTCCGTGGAAACAGCCAACAGTGGGTGGGGGGATGGGTGTTCGCTCAGTATTCATCTTTGCGAACACCATGGGCAATGGGTGGGGGTGCGTGCACACTCCCACACAACATCCACCTCCACCCATCACCCACCCATCTCCACCCATGGAGCCCTCCGGAAAACCGGAGAAGGCCCCATGGGTGGAGATGGATGGAGGTGGGTACACCTCTGTGGAAAAGGACAAATACCCACCTCCACCCACCGTGACACAACACCCATCCCCCCCACCCTGTCCACGTAAAAACGGCCTACACCCTCCCCTCAACCACCGCACACAGACCTCAGCACACACCAACTCCCACGCGTCGTGGCCTATGTAAAAAGGGCCAAAGAAAAGTTACCCACTAACTAAAAACAGATAGATAGGAGTAGATTTAATAAAGCCAGTGTTTAATTTCAGATTACTGCCTAGTCCACCTGAAAATTAAATTGATAGCCAATTGTTATGAAATTTGATATGGTGCTCAAAGCACAAGTCTTTGCTTTCCTTGTGTTTGTCTAATTTAGGCCCCGGTCTAGCAGATACTTACACATGAGTGAATGTATGCATGCAAGTATTCCCATGAAACTTAATAGAACTACTTAGCTTGTAAAAGTACTAATGTGTTTGCTGACTAGGAGCTTCAAACTGTAAGTTGTTTGGGGACAAGGGTCATGGAAAATTACATTACAGCATAACTATGAACTGATATTAATAAATACTTGAGTATAATAATAATCACAGAAGCATGTACCAGCTAAAGGCTGCTACATTTATATCAGAGCAAATATGCACTGTTTAAATAGAAAGTTCTTTTGCATTAAGGGTATGAGTTTGTTTTAAACTAAACTTTGTCTTGTCAGAAGGCCTGATTCTCATATCTAGCCAGGCCATTTTACACTAGCCTGTTTGTGTAAAGAGACCTTAAAGCGGGTGGAAATATAATTTTCTCCAACTTCAAGCTCCCTCTAAATTGACAAAGTGGCCTCATTGTAAAGGAGAAATAGGCTCAAAATGTTTTCTCAGCACTATTTTAAAATTGCCCTTTCTGTGCAGGGCCACTGCTTGAGAAGGTTTTTAGATGAGTATGCAGCTATGCAGCTATGTCAGTTGCTAACTGGTGATCTTTTTTTGACACCCTTCCCCAAGTGTATTGGATAGATAAACATACTCTATTTGAACAAGACCAATGACAGCAAAATTGCTTGCTTGTCTCTAAAAAGACTCTAATAATGTGCATCAAGGGAGAGACCCATGGTCTGACAGACTTTCCCCCGCTCCCCGCCCCCCAGTGTAAAACATAAAAATCCATTTGAGCAGCAAGGAGAAAGCAATTTAAAATGCATCCCTAGTTAATTACAGCCAAAAGACTAATAATAAAATCAACTATTAAATTTAAGAACTTCCTCTTTAAAATATTAAGCATTTGGCAACTGTGATGTAGTTAAAGTGCACATTGAACAGTACACTATATTGCTTTGTACTAAGGTACTTGAAATAAGGTAGATATTCCGGCAAAGTTTAATATAAAACAGCAGTGTGTTGTATTTTAACCTAATTGTGTGCTTTTAAAATCAGATGTGGAATATTTAGAATTTGACATTTTAGCTTTATCTACATGTTCTTAATTTTTAATTTAATTTTTCAATGTTTCATTTTGTTAATTTCATTTTTTTTTAAAAGTCTAGTTGATTTTACTTCCTGAGACATCTACAGACCATAAATACAATAGATAGATACACACACAGCAGCACTGTACACCATCGTGTGTTTAGATAAACAGAAATTAAGACATGAAGATGTTCTCCTGGCTCCTGTTAGGATGCAGCTGCAGATGGAGAGAACCTACTGCTGCTTTTAAGAAGAGCAGTTCATTTCCAGGCACAAACACTGGGTGTTTTTAGACAAGCGTGGCCCCACCCATCATGCATGTTGCAGAGCTGCATAGGATGCAAATGCGGCCCTGCAACATGTATGATGGGTGGGTAATGAGTGGGGAGACAGTTGTCTAAAAACATCCACTGAGGCTAGTTTAAAAGCTCTAATGGCTGACAAGATGCTGGATCATGGGCCAGTTTATAGTCCAGAGCTGTGGGGAAACCTACCTTGTTATCATCTAAAGGCAAAGAGAAGGGCTGCAATGAAAATTAGGGAAGGAAAATGAATGAAGATTATTACAGATCATGAGCTGTCCATATCATTGCACTAGTATCGATATTTCTCTAAGAGCTTATACTGAAGATGAAATCAAACCCTTCTTAGTGTTTCCATTTTTAGATGAACCGCCTCTCTTCACGGATTTCTCAATCCGCTCTCAACAATCTCGGGGGGTTGGGGGGAGGTGGAACATTTTAGATGTGCCTCCCTGCACCAGAAGTCACCCGGCCACCGCTGAAAACAGTGGCAGCTCGTGGATTCATTTTAAATCTGGACTTGTCAAACCTCAATGGGCATTTTTACACACACCTTAAAGTTCCGGATTTTTCAATCTTCTGGGTTTACAAGACCACAAGTAAGTTCCAAGCACATTTTTCACACACACACTGCCTTGAGGCAGTTCCTGGATGCATTCTTCACACAAACACTGCCCTGAGGCAGCCTAACGTAGCCGCAGCTGTGGACGTAACAGGCTGCCAAGGAAACCAAGTGACCACAGCTGCCCGGAGCAAAGCAGTTTACCAAGAGAACTTTTTACACACAAACATTCTGGGAGAAGTTCTATGCAGAAGTTCAAATGCCAGATGTTTAAGATCTGGGTGAGTGATTTAGACACACAGGGCCTTTTTAGACAAGTGGGATTTTACCTCCGTAATACCTCAATAATCGAGGTCTGTACTACGCCACGTCTCAAAACACCCGGAAGTCGCCTGGTGCCACTGTTTCTAATGGTGCCCGGGCAACTTCCGGTTCACGGAGGACCGTCTAAAGCCCCCCCCCCCCCCGCAGGTGTCCCAAGAGCCGCGGGTTTAAAATCCCGTTTGTCTAAAAAGGCCCACAGAAAGTTCAGGATGTAACAGCAAACATGCAGGAGAAATGTGTGTGTAAAAACACCCTTAAATCGGGATTTGACAAGTCTGGATATAAAATGAATGCACAAGCTGCCCGATGCTGCTGTTTTCAATGGTGGACGGGCAACTTCTGGTGCGGGGAGGCACGTCTAAAGTGCTCCCTCCCCACCCCCCACGAGATTGCTGAGAGCAGACTGAGAAATCTGTGAACAGAGGAGGCTCATCTAAAAACGTGCTTTGACACAAAACTGCTTTACAGACAATAGGATCCGTTCGTTTTGTGTAATGATTAAAGCGCCAGCATGTGGGGAGAAGCAAGAAGTTTGCCTCATGAAGCAGGCTGCTGTTCAGCCTCCAGGCCCAGCAGATCCTGGGGAAGAAGTAATCCTCACGTTACATGGGGATCTGATTGTTCCCACATCGTCTCTGGAACCTCAGCAAAGGAGGTTGGAACTTCCCAAATTGTGGTTTGGGTCATGGGAAAAGGCAGATTATTATCCTCAGGTTAGATTAATTACCTTCTCTTCCTGCCCTCTAAAAGGGTTGGTGTGAGGGCACCAGTGTCATCATAAGGGGCATGTGCAAGAAGATAGCAACTTCATGCTGTTTTTTTCTGTGGTTGGGACAGAGGCATCACTGGTCTACCTGCCCCACACCTCTCAGAGTCTGGAAGTGGCTCTGGGGGACAGGAGGGACCGCGTGGATCCTGAGATAAAAGAGAATGAGAGCGCACAGTGCAGGGGAACTGGGCATGATATGAGGAAATGTTGGAGGTAGACAATGTTCAGGGGCAGATCATAGAGGAATGTGGATAGGGGAGCTCTGGAGGAGGAAACAGAGCACAGGGGCCACATTAGTCTACCATGGAAAATTTCCTGGCAAGTACGTGTGGTTAATGGCTAGTGTAAGATTTATATACTATTATAAACCTGCACATAATGAAATGTACACAGGCAGTGGAGCAGCTTAAAGAGGGAGAGAAAAAAAGAAAAGATATCAGATCTACCAAAATGGAATTGAAGTGGATTTTAAAAACGCTGTGTGCATTTACAGGTTACAAACAAGACTAAATTATTTTTCTCTGATGAGTATTGAGTCTGCTATGCGATTCCCGACTTCACTGCCCAAAAATCTATGCAGAGATCTTTCTAAATTAGTCAAACAGTGTAGCAGACTTATATGTTGCTAAGGTATATAGCATGGACATGCAAAAAACGCCAATCTTTTGACTTACAATAAAATTTTGGACGCAAGAATGACTACAAAGTTTTCTATTAATTTCCCGTGGTAGGAGACTCACAATCAACATTGTGCCCAGGGACCACACTATGGGTAAAGCCACACAAGACAGGGTGGCTGACCCCCGCGCCCACCCTGGAGAGGGCGAATGCAGCCACCGCACTTTGGGCTGGCAGGGAGAGCAGTCCAAACAATCTGCCCCACTGTGGGGAAATTGGGTGGGAAGGCCACTGTCACAAGTCCCACCATACCCTGAGGCAGGCTAAGGAGCCATTCACACGCAAAATACTCAACCCCACCCAACCCACCATCCCCCGGCCCACCCACTAGTCTGCCCTCAGCTGTGACGTAGATGCAAAGGAATGACAAACTGTGCCTGTTGCCCTATGGTGCCGATGGGCCTGGACACGTTATCCCACATTGAGCAACCTTGGCCTGGGTTGGGCAACAGTCACACAAATGCTTCACTGGTCTTCTCCAGCAGATGCATTGTGTAGAAGCAGCTGTCCATCCTGGGCAGATGTGGGTGAACATCTGGCAGCCATACGATCTGCTGCATTGCAGTGTAAGGTTGCCATATATGGGGTAACACTGCCCAAAGTGGGATATTGTCTAAGTGCATGCACGTCATAGTCCCCATAGCAGGGGTTGTGTGCAAGGTGCGCATGAAATAGGTTTGGTCCCAGAGTCTCTTCACTGTTGTTAACAACCTGTTGTCCAAGTGACCACAGTCTTCTTCCAGTCCCTCCTTAACAGATTTATATCACTGCTCTCAGCTCCAGTGCCACCTTCTCCCTTTCCCATAGATGTAGGCTAGTGAATAAGGTGTTGAGGCTTGGATTTGGGAGACCAGGGTTCAAAACCTGTCTTGGCTACGAACTCATTTGGTGGCCTTAGGCAAGTTGCTATCTCTCAGACTCAGTTTCCCATCTGTAAAATGGGCTACCTATCTGTAATAATGAGCTACCTCACAGGGTTGTTGTGAAGGTGATCAAGATAAGGATTGGAAAGCAGTCTGAATGCTGAAAGTGCTATAGAAATGATAAATAATAAAGATACACATGCAAATTGAAGGCATCAAAATGAATGCAAAACAGCACAATAAAATGTTCTACCTTTCAAGAGACCATCATCTTTTCTCTGATTTTTGGTGGCCCCTTTTTCTGGCCTTTCATTCGTTGGCATTTCCCTTTTATGTATCAACCTATTCCAGGTGTGGATTCACCAGGGGGGCTGAGGGGCTTCACACACACACCCATTAGTCAACCTGCAGACTGACATCATGCTGGACTTGCCCCCATGATTTGCTAACATCATGGTGGGGGTGGGGCTAGAAACACGACTTTAGAATCTGGCTTGGAGCACTGCTTCTGCTCCATGTGTGCTGCGCCCCAGACTGCTAGCTGAGCTGCAACCAACCTGCTTGTCATGTAAGTCAGTTTAACTGGGTTGGGGGGGAGAGTCTGTATGGGGGCCCAGGGCCTGAGTGTTGAGCCGCCCTCTCCCAGTGTCGGAGCTGGCTTCCCGCAGCTTGGGGGGCAGGAGCTAACTGGGCATGTAGGTGGTTCCCCAGCACACTGCTCATAAGTCTGAGCTATCACGTCTGTTTCCAGGCTGACATACCAGCCTGGGTCGGGGCCATCATTAGCCACCATAGCTGCCTGTCATGGGGTGGGGCGCTGGGTGCAGCACAGTGGTTGTTCTCCCCGCCTTCCCCAGGCCATATGGGCAGTGGGACAATGGGCCCAGACCCAGTCCGAGTCCACTGTAATTTTCTTCCCTGGGCCAGGTCAGACTGCTATCGCGTGTGTTTCTACCCCTTGTTTCTTACTTGTTTGTACAACATGCCCACCGATGGTGCTATAGAAATCACAGCCACGGTCCACAGGAGAGGAGGTGCTTCCTAGGTCTCTTCCTCAGACAAGGTAACACCTTGATGAAGTAACATCAGGCAATAATCAGGCCTCAGCGATGGCTGTGCCACCCAAACTGCAAGGTAGTGACAACAGCCTATTCACCTACTGGTGCACAGGTACTAAAAGTAGGAAAGCCTCCCAAGGAGAAGGGGGAAAGAAAAGAAAACCACTTTCTGCTGTGTAAAAAAGCTGTCAGAGTGACTTGCTCTAGGACAGCAGTCTTTATGCCTTCCAAAAGCCACAGCCCTCCCTCCTAACCCACTAAGTTATCAGTGTAGCCTACTGGATAAGGTTGGACCTGGGAGTCAAAGGTTTAAATCCTGTCTTAACCATGAATTCACTGAGTGGCTTTGGGCAAGTCACTATCTCTCAGCCTCAGTTCCCCATCTGTAAAATGGGAATAGTAACCCTATTTCACAGGGTTGTTGAATGAGATAAGGATTTAAAGGACTTCAAACACTGAAAGTGCTACATAAATGCATAATAATTAATAATAATATAAAAACCTTACCCTGTACCTGAGGTAGTTAGCAGAGCCCTGGTTATTGTCAAGTCTATGCTAGGTGACCTGCAGAGATTCCTCTAATGTGCCATGCTGCTAAACACTAAAGATCCCACTTGTTGTCACTATCAGCCTAATCAAGCATCCTGGTTTGCAGTATGCCTATTGGCCCATAAGAATCTCCAGATGCAGAACTGGTGGTTATATTTGGGGTATAGATCACTTTAATTTTCTTCAAATAGTTTTTAAAAGATTACTGTCAAGACAACACAAAGTACAGGAGAGTCCAAATCACTAAGAGTCTTCATCTACCCATTTCAGGTATATTTATCTTCACAACACCCATCTGAGAGAGGAAAATGCTATTGTCTCCATCTTACAGGTGAAGGATTGATATACAGACTGTAAGGGCATGAGGTTAGGGGGTGTCCAGGCCAAGGGGTAGATGGTGGGGTGGGGGTATGAAGCCAGAATGAGAAGTCAGGTCAAGACTGGTAGTAAGGACTGGAACAGGGCTAAGAACAAGGGCTAGGCTGGGAATGAGGGCTAAGGCAGGGCTAGATTAGATACAAGGGCTGAGGATGAGAAACAGTAAGAGGTGAGTTGCTCCAAGCAGACAGGAGGTCAGTCAGAGGCAGGGTGGGTGGGAGTAGGAAATGGCCCCGCCCCATCAGGCAGCAAAGAGTCAGCCAGGGAGAAAGCAAGGCCCCCTAGCCAGAATGCTATAGTGGTGATTCAGGGCCATTGGATCAAGTCTGGGTCCTTACACAGATAGACTGAGGCACCATCTTGAAGCTAGCACAAATCCCACTGAAGTGAATGAGACTCACGTCGGCAGAAAGGGCAGTGGTGCCAAATGGCTTTGGGATTATGCTGTGATTTACCCAATATCACATAGGAAGTCTGTGGCTGTGCATGGAATTGAGATCTCCAGGTTTGTATCCTATTCACTAGAGCACCCTTTGGCCCCTCTCACATTTCCATTTATGGCCAGGTGTCCCAATGGATCTTACTCATCTGAGATCTCTAATGGTACCTATCATTTGAGAGGTTCTTTTTAAAGGTCCAGTCATAACTCTGCTTGACAGCACTGCAGAGCTAAAGTGTTCAGACATTTCCACTATAAACTTCCTTTTTAGGCAAGTGTATCTCAACTGCTAAAAACTTGCTCCAGGCTAAAACACACTCTACAAGGTCTCCTCCCAGGAGCACTCCTTGTTATTTATTTACAATATTTCACAAATCTGTTTAGGCACTTCTGAGACATAAGACTGAAAAATCCAAATTGCTGAGTAGTGGAAAGGAATGGAGGTTGCATCATTTTCATGTATTTATTAAAAATTTAAAAAAAGCAATAAACCAATTTGGTTTTAAAATCAAATTGCATAGGCCACCATGGGAACCAATCCCATTTTATAACTCGGGGATAAAGGAGGTCCAAAAGGTATTAGATTTTAAAATGTTGACCTCTGATTTTTCAGTGCTGTGACACCCACTTAACCTAATATTCTAAACCTGGTCTTCTGGATGCTTTTGCCAAATCCACCCTTACATGATCATAATAAATACCATAACTTAATAAGAGACTTTGGGTGAAAACGGACATGACGCTAACCACCCTTTAACCACCCTTGGTGGTCATTTATGCATGTTGCAGGGCTGCATAGGGCACCAATACAGCCCTGCAACATGCATAAATAACCACCAAGGGTGGTTAAAGGGTGGTTAACGTCATGTCTGTTTTCACCCATTTTCATGCAAAACAACACTGGTAATATAAAATTAAACTCTTTCATGCTTTGAATCCCTTCAGTGGACATTGCAACTGCACAGCACCTTGGATCATCCAACCATTTTTCATCAAGACCTTAACTTTAGGCCTTAGCCAAGCCCTATTGAAAGACTTTATTCAAAACGTGATGGGGGAAATCTTCCAATAGCAAAATCCCGCACCCACTTCAATAGATTAAGTGTGAGTAGGGAAAGTCAATGGTCCAATCTACAGTGTTGCCAACTCTTGCAATTCTGTTGCAGTCTCCCAATAATTGGTGTTTTTCCTCAATGCCCAGTTCTGGCACACATGCGATTATATACGCAATACTCTGCTTTCATTTTTAAGAGAAAATGTCTATCTTTCACAAATGTGGTAAAGCTTAAAGATGTGAACTGTAAAGTCTCAAAAACCAGGAGGTCAATAAATACCAAGTGTGTTATTTCCAAAAATTATAATGATTTAAAGTCAGACTCATGATATTTCGCCCCCGACTCCTGATTTTTAATAGCTGGGATTAACGTTATTGAATCTGAAACCTAATGAAGACAAAGAGGGAAGCAAAGTAGTTCAAATAATATCTGTTATTGGACCGACTGCTGGTGGTGGAAATAAGCAAGTTTTCGGGCCACACGGAGCCCTTCCTCGGGCATGAAGCATAGCCAGTCAAAAATATAAAAACGGAGTAAATACAGGAGCAGTATATAAAGCGGCAGGAAAGGGTGGGGTTAGATAAGACCAGGTGACTAGTGCGGGTGGGGTATATTGATAGGGAGAAGAGTGTCAGATGTAAAAATGTAAAGGTATAAAAACAGGGCTGTCAAGGATGTGTAGAAGACAGACATAGGTGTGGGATAAAGGGGAAACAGCAAAGGTGAACTGAAGTCATATAAGAAAGTATTTGGGAACGTAGAATTCAATCTACATATGACAGTGTCTGAGACAATGGAGAGATCCCAGCTGACAACGATAGAAACTGGACCAAGTCTTAAATCCCCAAGTTGCCCCAAATCCAGTTATGTGAGTATTGTCCCCTTGACTCCAGTGAGGCTATGAATGTGAGTAAACGTTTACAGAACTGGGCCTATAAACAAAGTGCTTTCTGGCTAGTCTCCAATTTATTGTTTGTTGGGAAATATCAAAGCTAGTGGAATAGTAGGTGTCCCAAAATGTCTTAATTCAGAGAATTAGTGTTAACTGAGTCTGATTAGCTCCATTTATCTCTAATTAATTACCTTTACTTAATTAGACACCCTGTATCCAGTAGACATGGAGTCAAGTAGACTAGATTATTAGTGTAGTCATAGTGCCTTTACAAAATCCTGAAATTAATGAAACGTGCAAAAGAATCTGCAGTTTTAATTGCACAGGTGTTGCCTTATGGCAAAGCTTTATCATCTGATTACACCAAGGGATTATTAGTGACTTTTTATATAGAGGATGAGCCTGTGAAATGTACCTTAGCAACAGCTCATTAGTTTAGGGTTGTTACTGTATTATTTATTACACTGAGCCTTCCCCATTATCTAGATTGATTCATGGACATATATATTTTCTTCCCCTCTGTGCAGGAAAAAAAAATCTTGGCTATTGCCAGTCCAGCTGCAATATGAGGGGAATGCAGAATGTAGTCTTCAACTATGAATCTTTGCTCTTTAAAATAAAGCTTTAAGTTGATTTAAATAACAGTCTTTCCCTCCCACCTAGCAAAGTAACCAATTTAAGCGACCGCAGATGTGGAATATTTTCTGCATGTGAGTAAAACAGCTTTGGCCGCCTCAAATCTCCTTGTGTCAATAAAAATAGCTGAAAAATGAAATTAAATATTTTTTACAACCAGAATAACATCCGTCCTCTCAAATTCACAGGTGTGCTTTACTTGGGGATTATTTTAAACTCTTCTTTTGCCAGATACAAAAGGTTCTGACTAACAGAAGCATGAATCACAAAAGAAAATGTGGACCTATAAAATTAGAATGGATATTCCATGGCAAGATTATGTGGGTGTAAAAGGTTCTCAAGACCTGGCCTTGTACTGCCCAATTCTCCTCAGAAACCACCTTTTAGAATCACCAGCTTCCAGATTCATACAGAAGCAGTTGTAATTGAATTTAACTGCAGCCTTGCACCAAGAAGAAAGTGCTCTTATTGATAAATCAATAATGCCCCTAAATAATATGTACACAAGATTATAATAAATTAGTCTCTACAAAAACAAAACACCCCACTTTTTACTCTCTTATTTTTCCCAAAAAAGAATAAAAGATTTATTTGCTAGATGTAAAACATTGCTTTTCACTTATTGCTGAATTTAAAACAGTGGAAGATGACGGGTAACTCTTATATAGGGCATGACAACTAATCCGACTAGTAATAATGAATATTTAATGGTCTTCCTTTCAAACATGAACACGTAACTTTTGGTGTGTGCATCACAAAGATTACAAACTTTAATCTCCACACTAGACTTGCAACTAATATAACAGGTAGATAATTTAGTAGTGTGTGTAATTGTATATAACACATGCACACATAATATTATATACTTACCTTACATGTTTGAAACCTTTACTCAAAAAAACAATCCATGGAAGTGTATGGAGCTATTCTGAGAATAATAAATTTACCCTAATTAATTTTAGAAAATGTAATTAAATTTTTTGCAGGATCGAGCCATATAAAACATGTCAATGACTACTTGCCATGGACCATCAATGGCAAGTAGTCATTGACACTCCATAACACATACTCTTAAAAAGGAGTGGGGAAGCTATTCCCTCCTGGGGCCACTTTGAAAATTAGTGCATGCTCAAGAGCTGCATAGAAGTTAGGAGATTAAGGGGTGTGCTCTAGAAGAGGAAGATCCAGAGCATGGATGTGTGCCATGGATCTGTCTCCTATCCTTGTGTGCATGGCCTCATCACTGAGTGTTAATACATATGATCCTGGCTCGCTATGGCCTGCCTGGGCCAGAGTCTAACCTGTGTGTCTGTTACCAGGCTGACAGATGTGGCCCTGCTACAGCCCCTGACTGGGTAGGCGACTGCTCAGGAATGTGGACCCGGAAGGAACCGAACCCACAGTCCAGGCCCAAGGGCCGCCCAGGCAGGCCATAGCAAACGAGCACATTTGTTCACCTTGCCATCCTGGCCCCGGCCTGGGGGTCACCATGGCAGCCTCCATAGTTGTCCATTATTGGCAACCATGGCTGCCTGTCATGGCAGGAGGTGGCGTACTAGGCACAGTGCAGGGACGGGTCCAGCCGGCCTCATGTCACTTCCGCTGCCCGCCCCCACCCCACCCCACCCTCCGCTCCTCCCTGGTCAGGTCGATCTGTGGGAATGTTTGTTCAGTTCCCCAACCTGACCTGGCATGGGGAGGGGCCCCCTCCTTGGGACATGTAGCCAGTGCATTGGCTACATGTCTATTACCACCCTCTTCTCTCTTACCCTGAGCTCAGCTTTTCAGTGCTTGAGGATAGGAACTGCATCCAGGGGGCTGATCCAGGAACTGGAAAGGGGCAACACAAAAACTTGCTGTGAGTCACGTTTGGCCCCCAGGCCTGAGTTTCTCCACCCTGCTCTAAAAGTATGTCTCTACTCCCCGTGTTTAGGCCTCCAAGGATTATGGATTCAAACACTGTGCCAGCATAAGCCCCAATTAGCTGCAAATGTTTGACCTTGTATTGAGAGATCCATGCAAACTGCTGTCTGTGCAACTCCGCTGAAGTTAGTACAACTCAAGGTGTGCCTGTACCAAGCTGATAGTTGTTGCAGACTCATTAGCCTCTTAAGCAAACCAGGCACTAGAGGGGGACAAATAATTACATTGTGTATTCTACATGTATGCACATGCAGACTATAAATATTGACTAGCCCTGAAGGCAACAGCAGGAAGATATTGCCTCAAAAAGAGGAAATACTTTGGGAGATTATTGCCTGAAACAAAATGCTATGCTTATGCAAATTGTGTGATTTGCCACTCATTTATTGGGTTACCATGAAACCATCAGACCTGTTAACTACCTCTTATGGTAGCCTGTTACACTGGCTTCCCAGACAATATCAAAGGAAATTCAAGATCTCTGTCCTATGCTTCAAGGTGTTCAATGGCTCCTGGCCAGGATGCTCACCTGAAGTTCCAGGGTGAAGATCACAGTTGATGACTGCAATACTCCTCGGGTACAAAATGAAGCTGTCCATTACAAGGATAAGGCTCCTCTGTACGGGTAAAACAGAGTTACTCACCTGTAACCTTGGGTCTTCAAGATGGGCTCCGTCACTCAACACCAGTAGATTCTGCACCTGTGTGGTACTGGCTTTCAGAAGCTTCTCCTAGCAGTTATCTGCACGCCCTCAGAGCCCGTGCCTGACGTGGAACGTCCTTTGAGACCCTCTGGAGGTTGTTTGTTTGACAGAGCGTAGCAGAGAGAGATGCATACCACAAACCAGGAAGAGAAGATCTGAGGTAAGACTTTGTTTCCCAGTGAGGACTCCCCCCACCCACACCCAACCCATGGTGACAAGGAGGGAATTGGATTTTCAAAAAGGTTAAGTCCTTTCAATGTTAAAAGACAAGGCTTTCTTGATGTCTAGCTTATATAGAGCCAATTCACCCTGGGAGGAGTGAGGCCTCAGGAAGAAGACTGGCAGTACGATGTCCTGAGACATATGGAATGCTGAAACCACCTTGCGCGAAACGTTGGAGGTAAGCGTAAGGTAACTTTGTCATTGTGGAAGATTAGGAACGTAGGAAGTATCAACAAGGCTGCTATTTCACTTGCCCTTCTGGCAGAAGTCAGGGAAACCAACATGCAGACCTTTAGTGATAGCAGGTGTAATGAGCAAGTTGCAAGCAGCTCAAAGGGAGGTAGTATTACTCTCCCCAGGATGAGATTTAAGTCCAATTGGGGACAAGGATCACGAACAGGTGGGGCAATGTTGTGGAGCCCTTTGAGGAAGCATTTCAAGACTGGGTGCAAAAAGGTCGAAGGACCAAAGACAGGTGGTAGGAAGGCAGAGATTGCAGCAAGATGGATCTTTATTGAGAATGGGTTCAGTCCTTGCAATTTGAGATGGACCATGTAGGTCAGGAGTTTCGTGATGGTAGCTGCCTCTGGACGGCTTTGTTGATAAGCTGCTCATTTCGAAAGAAGTTTCCATTTCAGATTGTACGTTTTGTTAGTGGAGCCCTTATGAGCACTCTTTAGGATACGAACTGCCTCTTCGAGCAGACCTAACAGGTCTTGGTGAGTTAGGGCAATACCAGCTAAGCTGATTGGAGGTTGGGGTGGAGAATGTCTCCATCATTCTGGTGAAAGAGTTCTGAAATGAGAGGAAGACGTTGTTGACATACACCTGTAGGTGAGTAAACCATGGCTGCCTGGGCCAGCTGGGAGTTATGAGGATGCAGCAGTCATTTTCTTTTACCACTTTCATCAGGACTCGAGTGATTAATGGGAAAGGAGGGAAGGCATATAGTAGGTAGTCTGTCCAAGGGATTAGGAATACATTGTTCAGGTATCCCTGTCCTTTCCCCACTCAAGTGCAGTATATGGGGCATTGAGCGTTGTGGGGTGAAGTGAAAAGATCTATTCTTGGTTGACCCCATTTGGAGAATAGGTCTAGAGCGACAGATCTGTTGAGCATCCACTCATGTTGCAGAGGGGGTGCCCTGTTCAGTACGGACTCTGCAATCACATTGGATTGACCCGCAAGGTGGGTTGTGATGGGATGAACATCATGAAGAATGGACCACTTCCAGAGCTTTGTAGCCTCTCTGAAGAGCCTGGGCAAGCAGATACCTCTCTGTTTGTTGATATACCACATTGCCGTGGTATTGTTTGTGGCAATCTGGACATTTTAGCCTTCGATAAGAAGAAGAAATGTCTTCACAGCTAATCAAATTGTTCATAATTCTAAGGGGTTGATGTGATGAGAACTTTCCCATTCATTCCAAGTGCCACTTACCTGTAACATTTAGCAGTGAGCACCCCAACCATACAGGGAAGCATTGGTGGTCAGTAGGATGCATGGTACTGGTTGGGCAAAGGGCATCCCTTTGAGCAGGTTGTCTTCTCTGGTCCACCAAGACAGGGTGTGCAGGACTGAGGGGGGTATGGTGAGGTAGTGGTCTATGTCATCCTCTGACGGGGAATATCTCCAGGCCAGCCAGTGTTGTAGGGGGCGCATCCTCAGTTTGGCATCTTTCATGACTGACGTAGTCGAAGCCATGTGGCCTAGAAGTCGTAGAAACGTACAGATGGTTTGGGTTGGTTGGTTGGTTGTGTAGGGCAGCCACTACATTTTGGATTGTGAGGAATCGATCTTGTGGTAGAAAGGCCCTCTGCTTGAGAGAGTTGATCTCTGCACCTATAAATTGAATGGACTGCGAAGGAGTTAATTTTGATTTTTTAAAATTAATTACAAATCCAAGTTGTTGCAGGAGGTCAATAGTGAACTGGGTGTCTTCCTGAAACTGGTACTTTGATTGCGAAACCAGGAGCCAGTCATCCAAGTAGAGGAAGACAGAGAGGCCCCATTTTCTCAGGTATGCTGCCACTGGTGCCAGACACTTAGTGAACACTCTGGGGGCTGTTCAAAGTCCCAAAGGTAAAACCTTGTATTGGTACTGAGAATTTTCAAATGTGAATCTTATGTATTTCTTTTGGGCAGGATGAATAGGTACATGGAAATAGGCATCCTGTAAATTCAAAGCAGAGAACCAAGCTCCTTTGAATAGAAGAGGGAGTATTTTCTTCAGTGTGACCACCTTGAACTTGAAGGATCTTACGAACTTGTTCAGCATTCTAAGGTCCAGAATGGGCCTAAGACCCCCATCTTTCTTAGGTACCAGGAAATACCTGGAGTAGAAGACCCTTCCATGGAAATTTTCAGGCACCTCCTCAGTAGCTCCTTTAGAGAGAAGGGCTAAAATCTCCTGCTCCAAGAATGGCTTGTGAGATGGATCCCTAAAGAGGGATCAGGAAGGGGGTTTGGGGAAAGGGATTTCTGAGAATTTCATTGTGTAACCGTGGGAAATGGTGTCAAGAACCCACCTGTCACACATAATAAGAGTCCAAATTTTTAGACAGGAAGCCAGTTTGTTTGGGAAGAAAATTTCTGTGGGAATTGGTTCTAAGCTTTGGATGCCCTGATTCAGAGGCAACCCTAGGCTGAGGGTGCCTGGGGCAGTGCCCTGCCCCCGCTCTCTCCCGTCCCCGGTGCCACTGACAGTAGTGTTCACTAGCGCTACTGTCAGTGGCACCGGGGATGGAGGAGAGCGGGGGCAGGGCACAGCGCTCTAACTGAGCGCTCTCTGTCTCTGCCGGCAGCACAGCCTGAAATTGACATGGGAGCGCTGCGGTGCTCCCCCATGTCAATTTCAGGCTGTGCTGCCGGCAGAGACAGAGGCAGAGAGCGCTCAGTCAGTGAACGCTAGCCTCTGCCTGCCCTTCTGGAGTCCCAGAAGGGACAAACTTAGGCTGAACGCAAGCCGGGCGGCTCAGCGTTCAGCCTAAGTGTGTCGCTAGGGAAATGAAATTTTCCTGGTGGCAGCTTTGCATTGAGCCCTATGGGCTCAATGCAAAGCCTCACCTGGGAGTTCGGTGGAAGCGCTCTGGCAGCGAGATGGGCTGCAGCGCGCATGCTTGACTGACTCAGCATACGCATGGCAGCCCATCTCGCTGCCAAGCACCTCCATTGAACTGCCTGCCTCAGTGCCTGCCTGCCTGCCTGGAGTGCCAGTCCCCCCTCCCCTCCATTCCACAGTCTCGCACACCCTCCCCTCCTTCCATCCCAGGCCCCCAGCCTGGGGAGACACTGGGGAAGGGGGGGTGAACGGCGGCGGAACTCAGGGAGCAGAGGCTGGGGGCCTGGGATGGAAGGGGGGGAGGGTGTGCGAGACTGGGGAATGGGGGGGAGGGTGGGTGTGCACCCACTCCCCCCATTCTGCAGTCTTGCACACCTTCCCCCCCTTCCATCCCAGGCCCCCAGCCTGGGGGAGACGACACACTGGGGAAGGGACGGTGAGTAAACATGGGGGTGAGACTCGGGGAGCAGAGGCTGGGGGCCTGGGGTGCTTTACAAGAATGGGTCCCTGTGTTTTGGGTTTATAAATTATTTATTTTAAGCTTGATGTGCATGTAGATTGCGATTTCTTCCATCCGATGTTAACCCTTGGAACTCCTGCTGCTGTGTTTTGCCAGTGTTTTGGGTGTTTCCCTGTGTTTTGGGTTTATAAATTATTTATTTTAAGCTTGATGTGCATGTAGACTGTTTTCTTTCATCCGATGTTAACCCTGGGAACTCCTTGCTGCTGGGTTATGCCATGCCACTGCCCTACCATCCCCCTGGCTCCGCCCCCAGGCCCACCAGCCTTACCGCCCCAGTGCCCCTCCAACATCAAAACCCACCAGCCGCCCCTGCCCTGATTAAAAACATGACCTCTACTTGTTGGGAGCAGACATTGAGGATGTTGTCTGATGATGAGACCTTTGTTTTGGTCTATTATATTGTCTCCTTGACTGAGCCTGAGAAGAAGGGAAGTACTTCCAGGATTGCTGGAAGTATCCCGGGGTGTATCAGGCAGACTTATTTGAAGGGGTGAAAGGGTACCTCTTTTTAGTTTTGTAAGAGATGCCCAGCACGTAAGGGTGTGCATGTCATTTTTGTTATCACAATAACGAAAATGAAATGTGTCATTTTTGTTATCATTATTGCAATAACAAAAACTACAAAAATAATAACGAAATCAATAATGATAACGAAAGTTGTTTATTTAGTTCATTATTGCCTAGCAGCCTGGCAGGTGTTTTTTTGGAGGAAAATGTGATGAGTGGAGGAGGGACCAGACATCTCGGAGCCAGAAACAGTGTGGAACTCTTGAACCGGGTCTGTGATAGGAGGGGAAGAACCTGATGGATGTAATCTCTGGCCAATGAGCAGCACAAGCAGGTCTCAGGCAGTTGAATGGCACCCTGTGATTGCTCAATGCCTCCTGCCTTCCAGAACCAATCAGGGGAGCTCTGCAGGAAGCAACCCTTTATACTGCAGGACTAGGTTGCTTGACTCTGGTTCTGTATTCGCTATTGCTTTGTCAGGGTACATTTGTAGAATCTGCTGGTGCTTGCGCTAAACATCCTCCCATATATATCCCTATCACCTTACTTTTTCAGTCCTTATTCCTTACCCGTACATTTTATCTTTTTCCTTTCCCTGCCTGTCTCCCTCTGTGCACACATATATATAGATATAGGCAGTATAGTTTAGATATATATATTAGATGACAGATTATGGCCCTTTTCACACATACACTCTAACACTGATAAAATGGGTGTTACGTTTTATTAAACATGTTACAGGGCTACAGGTGTGCTCTATGGGTGCCCTGCAACATGTATAATAAAATGTAACACCCATTTTATCAGTGTTAGTGTCTGTGTGAAAAGGGCCATAGAATAGAGATAGATTAGAGATACCTCTGAGTTTTTCTTTTCCCTTCCCCTGTCTGTCTCACCCTGTCCATATATTATATAGATATAGATATTAGTTGCATATATGTAGATTAGATATTTAGATACTAGGCTGGTTTATTATATATATTAGGATTATAAGATCGGAATATTTTGTATTATACATAGGTTAGGTTTAGTTTAGCTTAGCTGAGCTGATAGAGAGAGAGAGAGAGGATACTAATACTAATAACGATACCAAAAACAAAATCTTTTTTTAAATCGGTACCGATACTGATAACAACAACAATAAAGAAAAATGACATTTTATTATTAACAAAAATGACACATTTTAATAATGAAAAATAAAAAATAACATCGGTCCCTGGCGCCCCCACTCCCCACCCCCCCTATGTATGCTGTACTCTTGGTGTCCTTCATTTTTGCTAGGACATCATCTGTGTGCCACAAACAGCCCCTTTTCATCAAATTTCCGATTTTCAATCTTTGCATGAACCTCGTAAGGTAGAGCTGTAGAGTGAAGCCAGGCATGCCTTCTAGCCATCACACTATTTGCTGTTGCTCTGGCTGCCATGTCAGCAATGTGCATTGTTGTTAGTTGTGACTGGGCTAAAGATAGACCCTCAGCTATGATGACCTCTGCTTTCTTTTTGTCATCTGGAGGAATGTGGGTCAGAAGTCAACCCAGAGAGTCCCATAGTAGGTGCTGAACAGTAGACATCATGGAGGCATAGGGTGAAAACGGACATGATGCTAATCACCCTTTAACCACCCTTGGTGGTCATTTATGCATGTTTCAGGGCTGCATAGGGCACCAATACAGCCCTGCAACATGCATAAATAACCACCAAGGGTGGCTAAAGGGTGGTTAGCATCATGTCTGTTTTCACCCATAGTTTGCTGCCCTGAGGATCATCGTGGAGGAAGAAAACATTTTCCTTCCCAGGATGTCTGTACGTTTACTCTCTTTGTCAGAAGGCATGGTTTCTGAGGCCTTTGATGTCCTATCCATAGATGCTTGCACCACCATCAAGTTTGGGGTGGGATGTTTCACAAACATGGAGTGATCCTCTACTGGCACTTGGTAAAAGGCACTAAAGTGGGAATCCACAGGAGGGGTCACTGACGGTGTTTTCCAGTGAAGCCTGGATTGCTTCATTAGCTTCCTTGAGACAGAAATGGTTAATTTGGAGGAATCTCTTTTGAATAGGATTTTATAAATAGAATCTCCTTCCTCCTCTTCCACTGGAACAGTTTTTATGTTCAAGGCTTTTGACATTTTTGCAATGAGAGCCTGGAACTTCTTATGGTCCTCCAAGTAGACCACCCTGATCAGGGTCTGATATATTATCTGATGGACACAAGATGGAGTCCTCTGATTCATTGGATGGCACAGAAGAAGTGTCCTTGTTAGAAGTATCAGAATGCTCTGATTTTCTCTGTTCCTCAGATGTCTGGGAACTCTCTCCATCAGAATCTGGGGAAGAGCTGCACATATCTGCAGCTGTTATGGGATTGGACACATCTGCAGGTTGTGATGGAAGGATAGGAGGAGCAGATGAAAACACAGACATGCTGGAAGTTGAACATGCTGCAGTTAAAGGTGGTGGCAGAGACACAGTTTGCGTTGGATGTGCCCCAGTAGCTGTGGTTGGGATACTCTGCTGTAATATTTCTTTCAGAGTTCTTGCAATTTGCATTAGGGGAATCTGGGACTCTCTGGAGTGGAGACCTGTGGACATCCTTGGAGTTGATAACGGAACAAGAGTGGGTGGTCTGTCTAATACTGCTGATGGTGGTGCAGGGGATGGGTGTCTCGTGCCCCTAGAAGTATACTAAAAATAGTCATAGCCCACTGAATATGGCTGATCCCATTGATAGGGGTGGTACCAAAGAGAAGGCCAGTAAGATGCATGTGGCCATTTATAACATGGAAGATGTGCTGGTGAACTTGGTTCCATGTGAAGGGGTTTTGATGGTTGAGAGATCACACTTCTAAGTCTGGGCCATGGAAACTCTGGTAGTGTGGATGGGCATAAGAATTGAGGAGAACTGTGCTTCATTCGATCATCAGTATCCAGATAAGAGTCTGGCAAGAAGCGAGGGGAGTTCTCAGCTAAAACTCTTGGAGAAATAGTAGGAGTCACCAGCACTGGTGTTGGTGATAGGCTAAGCTGGGGTGAGCTCAAGTTTACCATGTGTGGAGAGATTGGTGGAGAGCGATGTGGGGTTTTGGAGTGCTTGGATCCAGATTCAGGATCTAAGGATTTGTTCCACTTCTTTTTTGGAGATTTCTTTGAGGATCACTTTTTAGCAGGGGAAAAGACCACAGACTTTTTCTTCTTCTTTTTAGGAGAAAAAGCTGTTGGTGCGGAGGGTAGTGTCAGTATGGAGGCCTCTCCCTATGCCGATGCGCGTGGAGGGGTGCTTGGTATGGGGACCTCCCTCGGTGTGGGGATCGTGTTCAGTACAGGGGCTGGCATGGTAGTTTCCTGCACTGGAGAATCCGTCGGTGCAGAGGTATCCATCCGTATGGGGATGTCTCCCAGTACCAGGGCTTGGGCCGGTGTGGAGATGTCAGTTAGTGCAGTTGGGCCTCTCGGTTCTGTGGCTCCGATCAATGTGGGAGCCACTCTCAGTGCGGTGACAGTCTGAGTGGAGTGCCTTTGCACAGCCGTTTGTGGCTGAGGCAACATCTTTGACCCCATGGAAGGAGGCATGGAGGCCATCCTTTTAAGCGATGCCAGAGCCCTGGCAGAATGAGTGGGGGAGCTGATGTGGGGCTGGAGCATCCTTTCATTGAGGTAGTACTGGAGCCTCATTTTACAATTTTCCACAGTCTGTTTCGAGAGACTGCTACAGGCCTGACAGCCGTGAGTTTTGTGGGTCTCATCCAGACAGAAAAGACACTTGTGATGTGGATCCGTAAGAGGGATAGAAATGGGGCAGTTCTTACATCATTTTAAGCTCCCTTTCTTTGGAGTGTTCAGCATCTTGAAGCGGCAAGACCACCCAATCTCACTCCATTGCCCCAAGAGGAAGTTTTTTTTAAACTGTCAATGAAGAAAGAATATTTTTCTGAGGTAAATATATTCTTCAGGAGAAGAATACTAGAAGGAGAAGGACTTCCTTCAACAGCCTCACTTGGCAGTTGGAAGGAACGGAGGTGACACGCGCCCCACCCTGCCTTATATACTGTCTCCAAAAGTCCACCAAAATGATAGCCAATTAGGCACGGGCTCCAAGGGCGTGCAGATAACTGCTAGAAGAAGCTTCCGATGGCTGGTACTGCACAGGCACAGAACCCACTGCTGTGAGTCACGGAGCCCCACTTGAAGAAGAACAAAGCTCTAGAGGTCAATCTGAGAATGTGGAAGGGTTAGGGTTCTAAGATCTACCCTGGCCAGGATCTAAGAGCTACCCCAGACCTCCCCACTTTCCATTCCTAGTGCAAATTGTTTCCTTGAGCCTGTCATATATCTAACATATACAGACCTTCCTTTTACAATGGAAGGGAGAAGAAAGGGGACAAAGAAAACCACCCATGGGAAATGTAAGTCATGTTCTTTAATGTGCTTCTGGCAGGCACCTGGAGATTGCCATATGAGAACCTGACTAGAATATCTGTTGTGAAGAGAGGGTCAAAGTCCAGCACCATCTCGTGGCTTCAGCATATGTCCTGAAACCCACTAATAATGTTCTTAATGGGGCTAGATCCCACAGTAAATAATACAGCACATATAGCACTTTCCACCCACAGATCTCAAAATACTTATTATTAACCCCATTATGCAGATGGGGAAACCGAGACAAAGGTGAGTCAATTCGTGTTTTTAAATGAGATGGGTGTGTGATCAGTGTGGAGGGTGGTTGCATGGATGCCATACACAGGGGAGTGCTTCACACAAATGGCCCCACGCACAGCCACCCTGCCTGCACACCTCATCCCTGCCAGGGGTCACTCCAGTTTTTTGCCAAAATCCCTGTACGTGGAGGGGCTGGAGATGCAGGGGGTGGAGATGCGGAGGAGATGGGGGACACGGAGATGCATGGGGGGCCCAAGATGTGTGGTGGATGGGGGGCGTAGGAGCATACACCACCACTGCCCGAATTTAGATGAGATGGCAGGGCCTGGCTCTCTCCTCTTGCTCCTAGCACCAATTACTTTGAAGAGCTGGCACCAGCTGCTTTGATGAGCTGGCCCTGACTTTCTCCCTGTCACCTATTTTGATGAGTCAGCCACCATGTTGGCTAGTTTGTTGTAGGACTGATGCATCAATATCAACCCTAATGTCAGACATGTACTACTTCTTTCTACTGGAGAGCTAATGGGTACAGGATATTTTCTATTGGAAGGAAAGATCACAAATTAAAACCTTGTTCATGTGACCAACAATAACCAGTAGTATCATACATAATATAATTAGAGCTGCAACCATCAATCTATTAATCAAACCAATTAATCAATTAATCTGCCTAAAGCTGATTAAAATTTGTTCCCATATTAATTGGTTAGCTACCAGGACCGTCTGACAGTCCATAGTTCTGAGTCCGTAGCTCAAGGGGATGCATTCCAGCGGAAGACAAGTTTACCCAACAGCACGCAAATTAGGTGAATGTATGCAAATGTATGTATATTTATGTACATTTATGCAAATTTTAATCACTTAATAATAGATTGATCAACAAAAAGGCTTAATCGATTAATCAACTAAAATTTGTAATCGGGTTGCAGCCGTAAATATAATAAAGTTCTCTCTCTCTCTGTGTCACTACTACTGACAAGCTACAATGATATAGGGTGGCAGAATCCACCAGAGCTGCTTCTGGAGGCATGGGTTATAGGATGCATTGGAGCCATAATAATATATGAAATCTAAATAATCTTCCTCCCCTGCCAAAGAAGGGCACCCATTCTCAGTTCTGGAGTGTTTCTTTCCCTTTGCATGAGGAGATCCTGCCAGTAATGGAGGACTGGACCTGAGTAGACTGCAGGATTTTATTCTGAGTTTAGCAATAGTTACCTTCACCACTTGACTCCACTTTGTGATCACTCAGTCCCTGACCTTCTTTTGACCTGCTCTCTAGATTGGTAGGGATACACAACAGTACTCCTTGATTAATGCACAAGCCATAATTCTGCAAAGATTTAGACATGTGCTCAGCACTTGCCTCATGAATAGTCAAATCAACTCCAGTGGGATGATTTACATTGTACAATAGGAAAAGTCTTTGCAATACCAGGACCCTACCTGTTATACCTTCACATGCGTAGTGTGACTGATCATTTTATCAAAGTACACTCCACTGGCTTCATCTAAGAGAAAATAGTAGCATAATGAATGGTTTGGAGAAGTCCTCCAGTTTTGTTCTGAAATTCCACCTGAGTGCTCCTGTGAGATGACTTTAAGCTCTGTGAGTACATATTAACATATGTGCACATTCACACACAAAGGTTGACCTACAATAGTGCTATACTCACATAACAGGGTGTATGTACCCCAACACTAAGCAACAGCTGTACACCCTTATTATCCCAACCTTGAGTCCCACCATTTCCAGCAGGATGAGCTCCCCCAAGTTTTTGTAATTTTTAAAATTATTTTTAATATTTTAACAACTTTCCTCCTGAAGAGTATTTTTTCATTTAACCTTTATTTTAGTCTCTTTAATCACCTTCTGCACCTGCGAACCAGACCAGTCTCAATGATAAACAAGCAGATCTGCAGACTACTCCAAATTCCTTCAGAACACAAACTCCTGAGTGCTGCATGTTTTTCTTTTTTGAAAGAAAAAGAAAAAAAAAAGGGGGGGGGGCTGGAGACAGGGCACAACAGGGGGACAGATCCATTGGGGGAAGGGAGAGAGAATGTATAGGTTCTATACTAATTTTGTCCTTGCAGGAGAGGAGGCTGCGTTTGGATCTTGCGCTAACAATACTGGAAAGGGGGGGGGGGGGCAGGAAGGATTCACTTTGGGGATGCGGAAAAAGGGGTGTGTATAGGTAGTGAAGGCAATGCTACAAGAATCCCTCCCTCTCTCCCTGGCTTGTTTTGTGAAAAGTTGTCTGGAAAGGCAAAGCCAAAAGCTCATCTTCCTCTTTGGCTGACACTTCTTCAGGCAGCAGTGCTGTCCTCAGCAGCTCGGTGGGGTGGTGGCTAATTGCCCCCGTAAATCACCGTGCAGCAGCGCGCTACTCCGTTTATTTTTCTGACAGTAATTTAGTGCTTGCTCTTTTCCACACTTGTCATTGCGTGTTTTTCCTCACATTAGAAGCCTGTATAAAAAGGACAGTAATTAACGGTGCAATACATCCT
>QEPC01003743.1:4734225-4751725 GCA_003113815.1 Sphenodon punctatus | reverse complement strand
TAATTTCAAAGGCTAACTCAGCACACTTCCCCCTCCCTCATGGTCCATGGGACGGAGAGTGTGAGGCAGCTGCGGTGGTAGTCACACTGGGAGCCACCCGTTAGAATACCTCCCCTCTCACTCCATCCGAGTGGCTGATCCACAGCTGTGCCACTCAGAGGCCATGGACCCCCTCCCCAAAGCTTTGCTTGTTTAAAAATACCCAGTGTAATACATCTTAGGTTCATCAAAGGCAATGCAGAGATAGAGAAAGTGGTTAGAATGATATCTTTTATTAGACCAACTCTCCCATAACAACAATAGGTAGTGGTAAACACACACACACACACACAGAGGGCAAACATATGGATTGTGGGTATACTCACATGTTTGCCTCCTATACCAATATATCATTTTACAGCTGTTTTTAAATGTCACATCTCTCTCTTTACCCCCTCCCACCTGCTACCTTGTCCTATCCACTCCCACCCATTCTATGCCTCCTCATATATACCTACCCTACATTTGCTCATTTTATATAAGGCTTATGCCTGACGAAGGGGTCTGTGTGGCCAGAAAGCTTGCTTTTTCTACCAACAGTTGGTCCAATAAAATATCATTCTATCTATTTTGTCTCTAAAAGGCAATGGTAAAACATCCATTGACTTCAGTGGGAAACAGAATTTCACCTGCCCTCTCTCACTTGTTCTGTCTCTTTGGGTGAAAACAGACATGACGCTAACCACCCTTGGTGGTCATTTATGCATGTTTCAGGGCTGCATAGGACACCAATACAGCCCTGCAACATGCATAAATAACCACCAAGGGTGGTTAAAGGGTGGTTAGCGTCATGTCTGTTTTCACCCTTTGTGTGTGTGACACACACCCACACCTCAAAACTCTTTCAATCACCTTCTTTTCTTGGTTTGGGTTCAGTTTTGACCTATTCATCACTAACGGTGTACTCTTCCAGCATTCAATAAGAGCTTTTGCCATTAATTTCAATGGGTGGAGAATTGTGCACTAAGCAGCCAGTTTCCAAAAGAGGGTCTTGAAGAAGGCTTTAAAGAATGAAGACACAAAGACATAGGTAGATTGAAGTGGGCCCTGGTGCAAAAGATGGAATGTGTCCCCCCCCCTCCCATTTCTCCCATCCTAGTGGCAGGGAACACAACTACCCCAGGGAGTGTGACCCCCTCCTCCAGGCTTGTGGGTCACAGTGCAGCTGCAGCTCCTGTCCCTATTACAGCTACACCCTTGAGTGGCCTTATGGATCAGTCCCGAGATCGTGTTCCATGCTTGGGAAAAGGCATGGCAGAAAGCACTAGCTTGTTGTAGGGAAGGCAGCAATCATGGATTCAGGTTTAAACCCTCCTCAGAAGCAGCAAATATTCTCTGTTCATGCTTGTCGCTTCTTCATTCAGTTGTTCAAGCTAAACTACATGGACGGTTAGTTGGCATCACCGAATGGGAGGCATGTAAGAGGGTGGAGCACAGGTTGAGAGCGAGCAGAAGAAACCACAGCTACGAGCAGCAGATCTGTGTCTGCAAATTGTTGTAGCAGAGTGTTTCATGGTCAGTTGAACAAGCAAAGCATTTTGGGGTGCTGTAAGGGAATACTCTACTCAGCAGCTTGATTGCTTAACACTATACAAGAAGCAAAGCCTGTGTCCAGATGTGAGGGCCTTTAGACAAGTTACAAAGGATCTCTAGATTTAGACTCCTAGAAGGGAGGTTCGGTAAGAACCCTCAGTGGCCCTACTCTCACTAGCACAAATAAAAGTCATCACTGGTTTTGCTGTGGAGAATACTCCCAAGAAGCAGCTTTGCATTCCTCTCTTCATTCTGCATGTCACTTTCACACTGATTATGTGACCTTCAGAGGCATTAGTGCTGTAATTCCGAGGAACAGAAGAGGACAATATAATCTACTGTTAAATCAGAGAAATGAAACCCTGCAGATTAAACCAAGATGGAAGTTTCCAGTTAAAACACGATGTCACCATGAAGACGGCTTACACTTTGTGCATAGAAAGGAACCCATATGCTGATTTGTTTAAAGGACAACTGTACCACAGCAAGAATATCAACATAACTCTAAATCAGTAACATTCCTGAACGTATTTTATGGATACATATTCATGTAACATTTTGGTACATATTCGTTTGTAACATTTAAGTCACTGCTAATCCCACTGAAGTGTACAGTTTCTTTTACCTGGCTCTGCACAAAGCAGGAGTATGCTGCCACCCTTATCAAGCTTTGGTGTCAACCGTTTTCTTGTCTTTAGATCTAGTAGGTAAATTTAAAATAAAGATTGTGTAGGAATCTCAATGGAGACTGATGGGGGGTTGTTTTTTTTGTTTTGTTTTTTTAAAAAGAACCCCTGAAATCTTTAGGAAAGTTTACCATGCTTCAAAAGAAGACCTTAAAATGTTCCAAGTTCACTTCAGACTTTTCTGGGAGGAAAATAACCTACATTACAGACTTTCACATTGGGGCTAGTTATGCTAACCATGCAGCAACACTGGCTCAAAGAAAAACTGGGGTTTTCCATAACAGAAGCCAGATCATGTCCCAAGTGAGAGGTGACTAATTTCATATAGAGTAGGATCAATCTCTTATATTTAATAGCACCAGTTTTATACTTGCTGTATTACATTTAACATTTAACTATAGACCAGGGATGGGGAACCTTCTCTCTCAGGGGCCACTTTGAAAGTTTGCACAAGGTCCAAGGGCCGCACAGAGGTTGGGACAAGGGTGCTTAAGGGATGCATTCAAGGAAAGGGGGGCCCAAAACATGGATCTGTGCCATGGAACTGTCCCCTCTCCTTGTTTGCATAACCTCATCTCTGCTCTCTTCCCTTGAGCTCTGTTTTTCAGTGACTTGGAGGTAAGAACTGGATCCAAGGGCCAGATCCAGGAGATGGAAAGGGGCAACATAAAAACTTCCCCTGGGCTGCACCCCATCTTAACTGTTTCAAACTGCACTTTTCAACAAGTGCTCCATTCTTATTCTATATCTCATGGTTGTTTCTAGGTGTAATAAGAAATTGGTGTCTGTTCCCCAACTGTGAAAATGATCCCCAAGATCTCATAAGTGGTTAGGCTGGCAACAGCTGACTGGGAAGGAAGTCTGGATTGAGTGCACACTATATTTGCTGAAGAGGTTGATGGGGCAATAACCTACAGCAAACGAGAGAAGTTTCCTATGTAGGATTCTTTAGTCTAGGAGTACTATGGGTGCTTTTAGACGTGCATGGCCAACATGCTGCATAAAATCACGCTGTGTGTAAATATCCCGCATGTGGGATTTAGCCATGACATTTTGCGCATTAAAGCTGGTTGCGCATTCTTTTAAAGCCGCAAATTAAATACCTCGACATCGAGGTATTAATTTGCTGCTTTAAAAGAATGTGCAACCAGCTTTAATGTGCAAAATGTCATGGCTAAATCCCACATGTGGGATATTTACACACACTGTGATTTTATGCAGTGTGTTCGCCGTGCACGTCTAAAAGCAGCCTATGGCTCCTTACTCAGCTTTACCGGCAATGGATTCACTAGAAAATAATGTACTGTGAAAAACTACAGTAGCTTTTCAAGGAATGGTGAAGTAACCTCTTGAGATTTTTTTTTGAAAAAAATAAAGTTGTAATCCTCAAGCCCCTTACTCCAGAGTAGTGACACTGAAGTCTGGTGACAACTCCAGAGTACCCCAGTTTGGAAGAGTGCAGCCTAAATGAGAGATGTGATTGGTTTCTTTACCCCTTTTGTTATTTCCACCTTCATTCCCCAATTATGCCTAAATATTATCAATTCCCAAATTAATAGTTTAATAAGTGGCTTTACTTACCCTTGGCAAAACAGATACCAAGCATGCATACAATGTTTTTACATGATGAACGGACACGAGGTTCAGATTTACCCTTAAACTGGAAATGCTCTTAGTAGAAATGAGGTACATCCAACTTAGATTGAAGAATTCCCTACAAAATTAAAGGCAATAATAAAATTAGGTCATTTGTAGGACACTAAATATACCAAAATGGATTCACTTTCAAAATAGACATTTCTTATGAGAGCGGAAAGACTTATTTGCAGAATGTCAAGTTGCAATTAGTTTTTTATTTAGTAACAATTTAACTTAAGATAAACAATTTGTCTCATATTTTCTAAGAATTTCATTGCAATTCAGCCAAACATCACCTTTATTACAACTAATGCTGCTTTACAATATGTAGTATCCAGTTCAAAAACCCAGTAGGCTTTGTTTCAACCTATATAGTAATCCTGGAAGAAAACCAACTCACATGTACATAACTCATAATGAACATGACATTCATTAGTAAGAAAGAAATTTGGTATATGTGCTGAAGCAACGCGTTAACTATGGACCCCGATTCGGTCTCCCCTATACAACTCAAACTTTAATTGTGGTAAAGTTAACGAGAGAACTAGTTGGAAAAGGTCTTTAGTATTGGCTAATAAACAGAGGAAGGAAGGACTTTCATTAGGACAGCTGACATTTCTGAAAAATAAATATTCTGTATGCTAAACTTTAGTTCAAATGTGATTTTTAAAGAGATATTCTATTTTGCTCTTTTTTAAAGGGTGAGTATTTATTGGCAAGTGTTCTATGTGTGAAAATGCCATTGAAACAAATGGAAGTTCTGCATGCCGAGAACTCCCAGAATTGGGTCCTCTGAATATGAAAAAGGTGTTTTCACACTTTAACACATTTTCTTTGCATTCAGATAACTATAACAGGTTTATTTTTAACATGTCAAACTTGCCAAGAATTTAGGGCCTGATTCTGCATTCTTTACTCAGATGAAAAACATCCAACTTCCTTCAGCGGACTTTTTTTGTGTAACAACTGAAAGACTGGACTCATGGTCACCTTATCTCATTTACTGGCCTAGCGGGAGCTGAATAAGGTCCTGGGGTGAAATTCTGTTTCCATTCCCTTAGTAGGTAGTTTCAGACTGCAGTGTTAGGGTGCAGTCCTATCCACGCTGAAGTCAGTGTCAAAGCTCAGCCTCTCATTGACTTAAATAAGATCAGGATTTAGGCCTTAATCCTGAGAGTACTCCAGCAGTAGAAGCCCCATTCACTTCAAGTTGCAGAATGCGGCGGCCCGTCTTCTTACGGGGACGGGTCGCCGGGAGCACATTACATCGGTGCTCCGAGCGCTGCACTGGCTGCCGATAGTGTGCCGGGCCATGTTCAAGGTCCTAGTTATGATCTATAAAGCCCTATACGGCCTTGGCCCCTCTTACCTTAGGGACCGCCTCCCCTTCGCGCCCCGGAACGGCTCCTGCGGTCTGCCGGGGGTGCCCTCCTGGAGGTCCCCCGTGTTAAGCGGGGGGCCACGATGGAGCGGGCATTCTCGGTGGTAGGGCCGCGGCTGTGGAACTCCCTTCCGGAGGAAGCTCGCCTGGCCCCAAGCCTTTTGACATTTCGGCGGAACTGTAAGACCTGGCTGTTTGCCCAGGCCTTTGGGAGGGGGGGGGGGGGTGATTTTTAATCCCCCACCTATATATTTATTTATGATTATACACTGCCCTGTTTTATTGATATATTTTATATTTGTATTTTAAATGTTTTAAAACTGTTTTTATTGTTGTTAACCGCCCCGAGCTGCATTGCAGGATGGGGCGGTATAAAAATCTATGAAATAAATAAATAAATAAATAAGTTGTCCCAAAAATTGGTTTAGAAATAGCCAAGTTATAAGTGTTTGATACAGCACACAGAGAACCAGCAGGTGATTTTTCCTGCCTTCTTTCTGCAACTAAAGCCCCCTATTGAAGTCAACATCGAGACAATGGAAGAGTAGGCCCTACATTTTTAAAACATATACCAAGTTGAGATGTGTCAGATATGATCCTGACAAGTTGTACAGGCGGAGTTCTCATACGTATATAATTGTGTATGTCTCAGTGATTACTTGTTGAGGTGAACATAAGCATCAACTACATGTTTGCTTTATCAACAGAGTGGGAACAGTCTACTAAATGCATTAAAGTGCAAATTAAAACAGCAGCAAATGAGCAAATTTAAGGAATAATAATAGCCTCACAGTCATAATCTGTAAAATGCCAGAATTTACCCCTTTGTTTATTTCAGTGGTATTTTCCGTTTTAAAAACTTCTGTTCCACATTTTATTTGCAGGATTAGCACTATACCCTTTAAAGTCTTCTGCATCTTCTTAATTTTAAGCACATGAAGAGTCCAATGAGGATCATTTATATTCTTAAAGACAAGCACCTCAGTGAGGACAGGTCCTCAATATGGCTTGCACCAGTTTAAAGTTAGCTTGCTTAAACCAGTTTATCGCCTTGTAGTCACACTTGTACCTCTGACCTGAGCTCACTTATCTTTCATGGTACCAACATAGACACAATTGGCTTATGGGCAAGGGATTGGTGCTGGCAGACTCTGAGTGTCAGCTGGCATTCACACAATTCAGGTTGTACCCATATGGACTTAAAAATCAATTGTAGCATTGGCCTTACTAAACTGATTTTAAAAGGGAGTCAATGTGTGAACAATGGCATATTTGTCCCATTTAGGAGAGTCCAGGCCTTTTGTGGTATTGGGGCCTAACAGGATCAGGATTTGCACTGGCAGGGTTTTATAGGATGGTATGTGGCAGCATAAAGACGTTATTGGGCTGAACATGGGATGACACTCATACTTACAAGTGGGGAAGTCACCAGGAGCAGAACTGAGTCCTCACGTCTATCACTCAAGGGAAGGTACCATCACAGATAAATACCAACAGCTATTTTTTGGCACCACATGCCGTATACATTTTGGTAGTTGGCATAAATTTCCACCTATTAGTACACAAGTAGCAGCTAGATAGTTATCTGCTAATGTAAACAAAATATTCAGCAGTGGCAAGTGCAACACACTTTTTTGGTTTATACTGACAATGACCATTCACAATCCATTTCTGGCTTGTCTTCACTTGGGAATTATAATATTCATTCCGAAGTGACAAAAATAAAAGTGTACTGCATTGCTTCTACCACCATGCATTCCCTATAACCACCATTTTTTCCTGTTGTATCTTAACAAGGATAGGAGACTGTGCTTGCTGGAGGAAAAACAGCAAATATTTTCCACATTGAAATTTCCCCAGCTGTGTGTATGTGCTTCTATATCAGCGTATGCTACTGTAGAAAATATATGCACAAGCTCTTTGTGTATGCATCTGCTACATGCACATATAATAACAGATAGGGATATTAACACATAGCACACAGTTTTCACTAATGCTTGTAATGTGAGATAGGATTTTTATTTAGTGTTTCAATAATTAATATCCTATGAAGCAATGAGCAGGATGTTCCCTATACACAGAGATGCAGATATCTATACAGAGTTACATACCAAGGTGGGGGGAAAAAGAGTTTGTCGTCAAAATAAACCAAGGTGGTTCTCATACAACAGAGTATGTTGTAGCTCATTAGACACACCATCATGGATCCTGGATAAGCTTCCCAAATGCACCTGCAATATTCATATGACATGTCTAATATTATATTAGCCATAACAATCAGTTTACCACTCGTTACTCAACACTCCCAGCAAGCATAATACTAATATATATTTACAAATGAGCACTTTTCCTCACTTTTATTTGAACTACCTCTATAAAGGACAGCATTCAAAAATTCCTAGAGGTTTTTTAAAAATACATAAATTAAATGATTATAAATAGTGTGCGTCAACTCACTAAATGCCATTGTTTGCTCTGTATCACAGTTATTGCAATCAAAAGTCACACTGTAGAATAATAAAAAAAGATAAAGACACAAAACAACATTTAAAAATTAAAAGGATAGTAAAACATTTTAAATTAGTGGTTGTATTTGAAGTCACCAGAATACCCTACCAAACTCCCTACTTTTATTTTAAAACATCATTTCCAAGACAGCTAATGTTTGCCTTCTTGCTGCTGGGCTGTAGATAGCCTATTAATGTAGCTTAATTCTGTAGCTGTTTCTGTTTAAAAGAGTATTTGGAATGAATTGTTTCTTTTGTTTATGATCAAACAAATGAGCCCTGCTAATCTTATATTTTATCTCCCTAACATATGGAAAACCTATTTATTCTAGCCAATCACAATAAAGTGAAGAAAACCCCATTTTATGGAAAGGTATATATCACAAGTTTGTTCATCATTAAAGATATGATTACCAGTGAAAACCCTCCGAAAGTGGCACATTTATGATGCTGGGAACAGATGGGGACATACATTTTCCTTGCAAATACTTTTGAAATTGCTCTACTGGTAGCAGTATAAAAGTGATATACAGATGCCAGTGCCAACGAAGCCAGGACAAGAGGTCCAGATTTACACAGTAAAAGCTTCACATGAGCTCTGTCAGCGTTGATTGATCTGTACTATATCCTCAGAAACTTGTTGACTGGTACAGGAACACTGCAAATAATTCACTGCAACAAGCCAGATAATTCATGCAGCCAATCGGTCTGCTTCACTTTTTCCTAGCTGTGACATACGAGTCCTTCTTCCTTGCAAAGATGCATCATTTTCCAGCATGAGCAATATTCAGTGTCAGGAAAAGAGGGGCGGGGGGAGCTGGGGAAGAGGAGTGGAAAAAACAAGGAAAACAGGCTAGGAGCAGCTCACACAAAAGAAAAGGCGAGCCAAGGAGAAGTTGTTTTGGGTAATGGGCACAGCCATCTACCTTTTCCACTTTGAGCCCTAGCAGAGCCATTCAGCCCCAATAGTCATTATCATATTGATTAAGTTCATCAGAGTGCAATTTTAGGTTTAACGCCAACGGATTGGGAAAGGGAGCAAAGAATTATCTAAGAAAAGCACAACATTCTTACCGCAGGGACGTTTCCCTGTTCCAGTTCATTGATGGAGTTGATTAAGTTTAAATGAAGCAGACACTGGATAAAAGTGAGGGTATTGACCACTGGGCAGTGCGGGCTGCGCTTGAAAAGGCCTGATACATGCAGGAAAGCAAGATTTGCTAAATGCTCTAATCTTCAATCAAATCTTACATCAATACAGACAAAGTTTGGTAATGAGAGATTCAATGAAGCATGCGGGAGAAAGAATTAATCCTCTTGGTCTAAACTGGGTTCAACTTTGAAGCCTGCTCCGAAGGAAAGACAGTTATCTAAATGCTAAATAAGAAACTTATTGTACTTTTCATGGCATGCTAATCTTTTGTCTATTTCATCTCTATTATTTGTATGCTCATAGATTGCAGTTGTCATGGTGATTATATCAAGCCACTCTGCACCGATGGCTGCGAGGAATCAGGGCCTCCGCGCAACCTTCAGCCACTAAAAAACAATCACCAAGGCATGGGGGCAATTAACCAACATGGGGCATTACAAGGCATGGGACAGAGTCCGCCTGTACGGCCTGCACAAGGGGGCCAGTCCTGCGGGGTGGGACAGGTCAGTCAGTTCCTTGATCCCCTTCCGTTTCCCGCCAGGGAGCTAGCCGCCGCCGCCAGGTTGGGATCGCTCCCTGCTCACCCAAACCAGCGCGCTCACTCGCTCGTTCCCCTCCATGCTCAGCCCAGCCAGCACGAGGTGCCTTTTGTAGGCTTGTCTTGATAAGCTTTTGATGTCACAAATCAAACACTCGCCAGGAGGTAGATAATGGGGAGTGTGATCTCCTCTATTTGTACATAAGATAGCGCTTTGCACCGGCTCTGCCTTGAACTTTGGGAGGTAATTTGACACTTGCGGCTGCAAAGAAAGGAAGCGCCGAGTGGCCGGGCTGCAGGGCGAGTCATTAGCGCTCAGCACCTGCAGGGATCCGGGCCCCGGGTTTACTAGGCCAGGCCGCCATTTGCGAAAAGGAGAATTAGCATTCACCATGGATGCAAATACCTAGGGGAGCGGGCCTGCTTTAATTGCGAGAGCCTGGGAGAAAAGGCAACGGGACAAAAAGCAAAGGGAGTGCTTTTAACTGCACTTTGCTAACAGATTGCCGGCTGGGCAGGCTGCAGCCGGGAGACGAGTCGACCAACCGGCCAGCGCGCAGGAGGCGCTCCTTAGGCAAAGGGTTTGGCTGGAGAGCCGCCGATCGCCAGGTGGGGGCGCCCCACAGCAAAGCCCGCTCAGGCCTGAGGACCGAACCAGCAGCCCTACGAGAATGCAATGGAGAGACATTAGGCAAGGGGGCAAACACAGACGAGGCTTGGGAGGTGAACCAAGCCAGAATGGCCGGCCACAGCCAGGTGGTACCTGCTCTCTCTTTGCCCAGGCCCATTTACCTCCCTATTTCTGAGATGCCCCTTTCCCCCTAAGGAATCCGATGGGCTCTAATCAGGCTCTCTCTGCAAAGCCGGAGGGAAACAGCCCAGCAGAAAGGCATGAGGCAAAGAGGGGGAGCGTCCCTTCCCGTTGGCTTGTTTCCTCTGATCGAATCATTTGAGCGCACAAAGGTTGCACCCAAGCTTTTATGTGTTTTACAAAAGTTGCCAAATTAAGGTCGGATTAGGGCTCCATCCAGGATTTGGTGGAAGCTTTAGAGGCTGTGAGCGGCAGACATAACCTGGCAGTGTTTATGAAAAGCTTAAAAAGTAATAAAGGGGGAGGGAGAGGATTCCGGGGGAAAGTAACATGTATAACTCTTATTAAAGGGAGCAGCGAGTAGGGCTGTGAACTTCAATAACTGTTTGAACTTTAATTTGTTCATTAACAGGATTTGCCCCTGACTGTGAATGTTATTACTTCTCTTAAGAGAGGTGCAAATGCAAAGCCATAATGAAAGCGCCTGGCAAAAAGTTAAACGCCTAGTAATTACACTCATTTCATTGGAAACTTTAATACAAAAGTGATGAAAAATTAGGAAGTCGAGGGAGCCTTCTCCCAGCCCTTTAAACAATAGGTGCGGGAAGCTTAAGGCCTGCATTTGAACTTCATCTCCTTTCAAGAACAGCAGCACACAAAGTTTGTGTGGGGGCCCTCTGATCCAGATGAACTCTAGTTATATGTGTATGTAAAATAGCTATGTTTAAACAAGTTTTTAAAAAGCATTAGAACATGAATAAAAAAAATCCCTGACTTTTTCTTTTTCCTCAGTGGGGGGAAATCTGTTTTACTTATCTGTTTTAAGTCTTTAGTGAAACATGGTGTCAGAAGTCTGATCTAATCTGCATGTT
Source organism: Sphenodon punctatus (assembly GCA_003113815.1). Lineage (NCBI taxonomy): Eukaryota > Metazoa > Chordata > Lepidosauria > Sphenodontia > Sphenodontidae > Sphenodon > Sphenodon punctatus. Next base: position 4,740,567 of record QEPC01003743.1, on the reverse strand, counting down.
TGTATCCTAAACAGGACATATTAGCTTCTCCCCATCACACCGCCAGCAGATAAAACTCTGGAGAGCTGCAATAAAACAAACTACTACTCCTCTCAGAAGGTATGTGACTTTGTACTGATGCGTTTGCCTGTTAGCTCCACACTGACTGTCTTTTCATCTGTCAGTTATTTCTTTTCTGTTTTTGTCAACTGTTTATATATATATATATATACATATATAGTCACTTGTCATCTGCATCCTTCCTCAACCGGGAACATACAGCCAGGTCGCAATTAAATATACACAAGCTGTTAGGAGCTGAGATTTCACCCGTACATCCAAATCAGAAAGCAGCAAAATTGGGGAGATGATTGCCATGTCACTTAGTCTTTATACTTAAAATTCACTGGCAAAAGGAGGTGTTTGTTGTTCAGACACTCTCTTTTGTTAGTGTCTCTTTTGTTACCAAATTTTTCTTTTGAAATACTAACTTTTAGCTACTATTAAAAAAAGAAATGTAAAAAAAAAAAAAGGGGGGGGGGATCATGGCGTTCCAAAAGGCAGTTTCCACCAGCTGCCCTTTACCAATTAACTTCTTTATAACAAGGAAATGGAATTTTCTCGTCACACTCTGCATCAACGGGGAAAAATAGAAGGGTTGATGCTTTTCCCCCTTGATAGTGTCCCCTGGATATATTTAGTGCTTGCTTTTTAAAACATGGTGGAAGGAACTGTATATGTTCTGCTGTGCCTGGTGAATACACATTTCCCAAATAGCTTGCTGATAGAGGAGGCCAAGTTATTTTATTTATTTGCATGTTTACCACACCCCTCTCATAAAGTGACTCAGGGCGGCTTACAATATCAAATAAAACACAAAATAATATAGATATAAATACAAACACAAATCACATAATAAAAACATTATAAAAGTATACTAAAGCTCTGGCTGTGCATAAACATCCTATACTTAAAAATAGCCTCCCCAACCCATCCCACCCACTCCCATGCCAAACACCTGGCGGAAGATCCAGGTCTTACAATTTCATCGGAAGGCGAGGAGATTCAGGCTGAGGCGAACCTCCACCGGGAGGGAATTCCAGAGTGATGGTACAGCCGCCGAGAAAGCCCTCCTGTCTGTCCGAACGCATCGATAGCGTGGGACTTCCAGGGCAGCCCCTGGATGACCACAGGGGCTGAGGCGATCACTCTGATAAGCAGGGCCTAGGTCACGAAAGGCTTTAAAGGTCAACACCAGCACCTTGAGTTGGACCCGGAAGACAATAGGCAGCCAGTGCAGTTATTATTGCTTTCCCTCTCCTGACACAACCCCCCACCTGGATATGGGCTTGAAAGGCAGTCTGCCACAGTGAAATGCATCCTAACAGCAGGGCACGAAATTTCAGATCGAACTCCAAGAGCCAAAGAAACAAAAGTTCAGTTGCCAGACTTTATCCTGATATTAAACCGTCTTGCCCCACTACCCCCCTGAACCAGTCACCAGCCTCAGTTTTCTGGGCGCCAATGGCTCCCAGGCGCCTGCAAATTTCACACCCTGCTAACAGCCTGTATTGTCCCTTGGAGAAGTCAGCATCAGGCCTAGCTACTGAGCCGGCTGGTGGAGTGAATTGGGCTCAGTTCACCAGAACTGGTAGGAAAAAGCTTGCCTATTAGAGGGTGAAAGATCTGGTGAGAGAAGGCCAATGGTGCTAAAAGCTTGCTGCCCTGTATGCTACAGGCCGCAGAGGGCACCTGGAGCAAAACGTGTGCAGCTGGTGAGATTTTTCCCTAGGGTGGAAATTGTGGGCAACATGGCCCAGGGCAGGTCGGGGCACTGAACTAATGTGCCCACAGCTAGGGAGCTGCATGGCCCAGGTAGGACTGGGAGCACAAAAAAACCCGTGGCCAGCCAGCCTTGCCTGCACAGTGCTCCCAGCGCCCTGCCATGATGGGCCGCCATGGTGGCCAGATGCCGGGGCACAACAGATGTACTAGATTCTCCACCACCTCTCAGAGATTTGCCAAAGTCCTAGCTCGGGCTAGCCGCCAACACAGCCCAGAGCAATCCTAGGCCAGCATCTGGTGGTGCCTGCATTACACGTGCAGGTGGGTCCCAGGCTACGGTGGGCCAAGGTCATGTCTGTTTTTATCCCTGCAGAGGCAAAGATCTTCTGTGATACACCTGGAAGTCTCCCTGTAAGAAAGAGCTTTAGCCTGGTGCAGGCCCCTGCAATTAGGAAGAGAAATACTTCCAGCAGCACCCACTAGCTAGCTAGTCCCTCCCCCGCCCCCACTCCTCCCCTTGGGAGGCGGTGCTCTGCTAACTCAGAGGAAGAGCAGAAGCCTCTGTGCACCGGGGCTGGAGGGGGTTTGTTTACATGGGAGAGGGGGTGGAGCGAGGACAGGGCCCTGAATAATTTATTTGGAGGGGCCTGCGATGGCTCACCATCCCTGCTTCAGGGGAGAGAGTAATCACTTTCTCACAATAAAAGCTGTAATTACAAAAAGAAATTTTAATGGAGCGGTGGCCAATTAAAGCAATTAGTTCCCATCAGCCTCTCTCTCTACATCTATGTTCATTAGGAAACGATCAGAAAACAACTCGTCCCACTGGCTCCTCTGCCAGCATGAAACACCCCACTATGGAAATGAGGCTCTGCCCAGCAGAAGATTGAGGGGGCAGGCTGTGTGCCTGGAAAATCCGTCTCGGTATCAACCTCCTCCCCCCCCCCCCAGACCCCAAAGCTTGCTCTAGGCCAGCCAGGGGCACCCTCTGCACCCCACCCCACCCCCAAGCGAGAAGCCCAACACTTGCACCTAGTGTTAAACTCATAAGATTGCAGCTAGTAATGAAGAGCACACAACCTCCAAACTAGTTCTACCCTGCCCTGAGCTATAGGGATCTGCTCCTAGGAGCAGCATGATGGACTACTGCATGCTGGAACAAGTGCTCTCTACTAATCTCTTATTCAAAATGGGGGTATCCAGTGTATTACTCCTATGGTCACGTTTGAGCAGGGACCAGAAGCCACCCTTTCTCAAGGCTGAAACCAGGTAGAAGAAATCTGCTACACATCAGCAGTCTCTTCGATTTCTCTGTATTTACTCATATTTTTATTTTTTTTAAATTGAAATAAGCCTTTGGATATTTTCTTGAAGAGGTGTAAACAAACCCAGAGTTTGCCAAATTGAAATACTTCTGTGGACTCATATAAACTATTCCTTGAGAAGAAAGGAAACCTGGGAAGCAACTAGTCACCCTGACTCACATTTGCTGCTATACAAACGGCCAACACAAAGCTGATAAAACTAGGGCTGAAATGGTGCATAGGTCTTGTGCTAGCCCTTTGCATGGGGTTTAATTTCACTCTACTGGATATTTCAGTAGTGCTAAGGAAGTCTTGCCAGCCAGCTCAATGCCTCTTTCCAGAAAGGACATATAGCCTCTTGGAGCAGAAAAGCTAAACAGTGTTCCTTTGTCACTGCTGAGAAATAACCTGTTCTTGGGGTTTCTTAACAAGTTAGAATCTTGGATGCTTGCATTTGTTTAAAACTTCTGTCACTCCAGGTTGTTTTGTATTATAGGGAGTACAAGAAGAATAAAGGAATTTGTAATGGAAGGTGGGGGAGGATTTTATTTTGCATCTATTGGTTTACTAGACAGATAGATAAGTTTATTAGTGTGGCCATAGGCCATAGCGTTACATGGGACCCCCAAGGGGGCACATAACTAAAAACTATGCCAGCCTGACAAACATGGCTGGCCAAGTTATAAACAAGTAACAGAGCAAAATGATGTACTCAACAAGGTACATACAGTCAGCGTAATAAAATCGATTGGTTTACTATTAAAATAGCTCTAAGCACTATTATACTGTATTATAAACAATAATTTGTATACCCATATTTATACAAATATTTTACTGGGTCACTAGCTAAAAAAAAATTCAGAAGGAAATCTATCCTTCCCCAAAATACATTCCTTTCTTTTAGCACATTTAATATCGTCTCCTCCCCCTCTGCCCCCAAAATGCAACCCCAATTTAGAAGAAGTCGGAGAGAATGGCTAGATCTTGTATGCTGACTTAAAGGCAGACTTTGCTGGAACAGGAGGAAAAGAGGGCATCATGGCTGGACCAGTCATGTCAAACTTCATGCTCTCAGCTATCTCCAGTTTAACTGAGTGGGCTGTAAGATCTAGTGACTTTGTTTTTTAAAATGACTAGGACTCAACCCCCTCAGGGCTTTGACAACACATCACCAAGTAGCTAGAAACTAAGTGCCTTCAAGTGCAGTGGTACGTCGAGTACACTGCAGTAATCCCAGTCCTTGAGTGACAGGGTCAGGGATGGATAACTCTGGAAAAGTTCCAACCTTCTAGGCAAGTGGAGATGGTTTGTTGGCTCTTTGGACAGCCAAAAGTGGCTTGGAAGCGAATAATACTTCCACATTATATTGTTGTCTGACAAAATAGCATGCAGGTGCCTCCAAGTAATTTATTTATTTATTACATTTTTACTCCACCCTTCTCAAAAGACTCAGGGCAGCTCACAACATTGAAAATATAAAGTACAATAATATACATTAAAAAACCATAAAACATCAACATCATCCCAACTACTCTCCCTCCCCACCTACCACCCATCATCAACCCATTTCCCAAACCCCCCTACCCAATCCTATTCCTGCCTGTCAAACGCCTGACCAAACAAAAAGGGCTTACATCACCGGAAGACGAGCAGGCTTAGGCGGACCTCCAAAGGAAGGGAGTTCCATAATTGTGGGACAGCAACTGAGACTGCCCTCCCCCCCGCGTGCCCTTCTTGTAACAACTTCACAGGCAGTTGGCACTCGCAAGAGGATACCACTGGCCAACCTCAGAGGTTGCAACGGGACATAGGGGAAGAGGTGGTCTTTCAGATACCTGGGGCCCAAGCCATTTAGGGCTTTATAGGTAAAAGACAGCACCTTGAATTGTGCCTGGAAACCTATTGGTAGCCAGTGCAGACTACGGAGCACCAGCGTAATGTGCTGCCGGTGACCCATCCCCAACAGAAGGTGGGCTGCCACATTCTGCACCAACTGCAGCTTCTGAATAGTCTTCAAGGGCAGCTCCACGTACAGCACACTGCAGTAGACTAGCCTCAAGTTACCAAGGCATGGATGATAGTGGCCAGATCCAAATCTGATTTAAAAAAAGCTTGCAGTCTTCTCACCAGATGAAGTTGGTAAAAAGCACTCCTGGCAACCGCCGCAACCTGATAATCCGGAGCACCCCAAGGCTGTGAACCTGAGTGACCAAGGGAAGCCAGAACCCATCAGTGACAAGGGTTGCCACCTCCCCCAGGTCACAAGATTGACCAACCACCATCACCTTGGTCTTGTGTGGATTCAGCTTCAGTCAGCTTGCCCACATCCAGTCCCCAACGGCAGCCAGGCACCAGGCAAGCACCGAGACTGCAGAACCTGGGTCAGATGAAAAGGTGAGAGAGAGCTGGGTGTCATCCGCATACTGATGGCACCTCACTTCAAATCTCCAGCTTTTCTGGGTGGTGAAGGGTTTGGTCAGTCCTGCCTGCCTCCACCTGGACCTGGAGCAATCCAGTGATCGCTGTGACCGGTTTATTGAGTACTTTGTAGATAAGATTGCTTGCATCTGCCACGATTTTGGTACCACAATTATTGCCGAGGATCATCTTCGGGCTATGGATGCCCCGTCCTGTCCTGTTTTGTGGGATCGGTTTCAGATGGTGTTGCCTGCCGATGTGGAGTCCTTGTTGGGATCTGTTCATGCCACTACTTGTGAACAAGATCCATGCCTGTCCTGGTTGGTGAAGGCCAGCCAGGAGACGTTATGGCCGTTGCTGGCTGGGGTGATCAGTGCCTCCCTCCAGGAGGGCAGGGTGCCTGACTGCCTGAAAGAGGCTGTGGTTAGGTCACTGCTCAAGAAACCATCTCTTGACACCGATGCTCCTGTCAGTTATTGGCCGGTCTCTACCTTCCCCTTTTTAGGGAAGGTTATTGAACGGGCTGTGGCATGGCAGCCCGTTCATGGCAGGAACATCTGGACCACACTGGTTTCCTTGACTCCTCTGTTTGGTTTTCGGCCTGGTTATGATACGGAGACTGCATTGGTGGCCTTGGTCAATGACCTCTGTCTGGCATTGGACCAGGGCCGTCAGACCCTGTTGGTTCTGCTAGACCTTTCGGCTGCATTCAACACTGTCGACCATGAGGTGTTGGTGACCCACCTGTGGGACTGTGCCGGGATTGGTGGGACTGTCTTGGACTGGTTTCGTTCATTCCTGGCTGGGAGAACTCACGGGGTGGTCTTGGGGGAGTATGTCTTCCCCCCCCCCCCCC
>QEPC01003743.1:4718239-4733771 GCA_003113815.1 Sphenodon punctatus | reverse complement strand
GGCTGTATCTCTGACTCCGACCTCGCCACTGTCATCCATGCCTTCATCATCTCGAGGCTGGATTACTGCAACGCGCTCTACGTGGGGCTGCCCGAGAAGCTGGTCCGGAGGCTGCAGCTGGTGCAGAATGCCACAGCCCGTCTCCTTATGGGGGCGGGCCACAGGGAGCACATGATACCAGTGTTCCGGGCTCTGCACTGGCTGCCTATAAAGCACCAGGCTGGGTTCAAGGTGCTGGTTTTAACCTTTAAAGCCCTTCTTATCTGTGGGACCGCCTCACTCCCCATGTGCCTGTGCAACCTTTGAGATCGTCCGTGGGAGTCTTTTTGGAGGTTCCCTAGGTGAGGCGGGTGGCTACTGATGTTAGATCTTTTTCTCTTTTTCGGTGGCTGCCCCTGTGCTGTGGAATTCGCTCCCGGAGGAGGCTTGGTTGGCCCCCACTCTCCTGTGATTTTGACATTTATGTAAGACCTGGCTGATCTGACAGGCCTTTGGCGAGGGGTAGGGGATGGGTGGGTGGGGTTGGGGAGGAGAGAGTTTTCTTTCCCTGCATAATGTGGGATTTTTTAAACTGTTTTTTTGTTTTAATGTTTTTTATATTTGTTGTATGCCGCCCTGGGCTGCCCTGTGGGCAGGAGGGGCAGGATAACATTTTTATATAAATATAATAAATAAATAAATCTAAATAAATAAAACTTGCCCAGGGGCCTCAGATACACACTGAACAAGAGTGGGGACAAGAAGGAACCCTGTGGACCCCACAAGGGAGCACCCGAGGGGATGACGAACAACAGTCCATTACCACCCTCTGCATTCTCCCAGTCAGGAATGAGCAGAACCACTCGAGTGGTCCCGTGCACCCCAGCCAGGTCCCGCATCTGTGTCAACAGCAGCCCATGGTCAACTGTATCAAAGGCCACCAAAAAATCTAACATTATCAGCAGGGTACAATTTCCCCTGTCAATTTTCAAGCGGAGATCAAGGCCACAAGCGCAGTCTCACTGCCATGTCCATGATGAAAACCTAACTGACAGGGGTCCAAGAAACCTAGAGTCAAGATGGATCTGGGTGCCTCTCCTGCCTACCAGCACCACTTAAATGTTATGTAGATTTAATCTGAACCAAATAATTCTGCTAGAGGACTCCAATACTTGGGTTTGATTAACTGCAGACACAAAGCAGGGTGTTATACATGCTGGAGGCACATCAACCCCAAACGATCTTGCTGTCTTCCCTAGTAGCCTCAGACTCACCTTGCAGGGAAGGGGTGACCAGTAACCTTCTGGCACAGTTCATAAGAGAATCCTGTCATCAGACCCATAGAGATCTCTCAAAGTAATGAATCTCTTTAAAGCCACTTTTGTTTACCTTGATAGGGTCTCTTTGAGTGCATCTACATGAGCTGGGGTGGGCCCAATCCTCCATGTGTCCCATGGCAGGCAAGCGCAGCTGCCACATTTTGGACTGGTGGGGAGAGCTGGCTGCATGGTCCAATCCCCTGCGGCCAGCACCAGCTCCTCCATGCCCCAGGGCAGGCCAAAGAGCCAGCTATATGGGGATGCATGCTCCAACTCCTGCTATGCTTCAGAGCTGGGTCCCCTGCCACTAGGCAGCTGTTTGTGTGTGTGTGTGTGTGTGTGTGCGTGCTTGCAGAGGAGGCAGGGGGAGGAGTGTGTGCACTAACAGCTGATTGTGGGGGAAGGGATCCTGAAAGTGTGCGCACCCCTCTCTCCACCCTGACAAACACCCTGGGGGGAGATCAGGAGAGTGGGGGGGCCCAGATGGGTGCGTGCACGTTCCTCTGGGCCCCTCCTCCCCCAATCAGCTGTTGGGCGGGTGGACTGGGGGAGGGAGGCCTGGAAAGAAGATGCATGCCCCACCCACACAGCAGCTGATCAGGGGGAGGGTGGGGGAGTGCATACCCTCTGCCCAGGCCCCCCTCCCCTGCGATCAGCTGTTAGGTAGGTGGATGGTGGGGAGGGGAGCCTGGGAGGAGCCTGGGAAACCCTCTTTCCCACCACCTAACAGCTGATCGCAAGGGAGGAGGAGCTTTCTAAACCTGCCTCCCTTTGATCAGCTGTTTGGCAGCGGGGAAGAGGGTGCATGCTCTTCCCAGACTTCGCTCCCCCACAATCAGCTTTTAGATGGGTGTGTGTGCGCTTCTCCGGGTCCAATCCACAGACCCTGCCTCATGACGGCTGCACAGCCCAGCCACATGAGAGATGGGCCCTTTATCCCACCATGGGCAACCTTACCACGTGCTGCGTCTCTGGCCTTTTTCCAGGGACGCATTGTGTAGTAGCTGGCTGCCTTTCATAATAGCAGTAAGCTATCAATATACTAAAGTTCAATACACAAAAGGTCTATGCCACATGCAACATACTGGTCTGTGAAATTGTATGTTTTAGTGAAAAGTTCAAAACGTGGCCATATTTTTCCCCACATATTGTAATTTTAAATTGTTTTAATTTTTAAAATGTTTTTATTGAATGTTGTTCGCCTGCCCGGAGGGGCGGAATATAATTTTTTCTCTTTTTCAAATGATTTCATAGGAACAGTGTAAAAACATATCCAGGTTGAGGATTTGTAATCTGAGTTGTTTGTTGTTATTATTATTATTATTATTATTATACATATAGCTCCATTATGTTCATGGCACTTTACTGAAAAATAGAAGTAGGAGGGTGTTTTAAAACACGATGCTACCACACATGGCCACCCAGTAAACACTCACCCGACCCCAGTCTGAAGATAGAATGAGGGGATGCATGCTCCCTTGAGCCACACAGCACCCACTCATGGCAACTCATGGGGCACTGCCAAAAGATCCGGGGTGTGCCGTGCAGGGTAAGCTAAAAAAGTGTGTGGCAATAGGTGCTCACACATCCCTTGCCTGTATGAATTGGGGTGGCCAGCCATGCCAGCAGACCAGTCCACCACTCACAGGCATTGTGGGGTGGGGAGGACAGTCTTTGCATGTCACAAGAACAGGCCGGGAGCAATGGGAGCCCAGGTTCCCCAGCAGGAACATGTCAATTGCAAAGGCCAGCCCGGTGCGCTTCCCCCTCCCCCCATGGGAGGGGGAGAAAATGGTGGCTGCTACGGTAGCCATGCTGAGAGCCGCCTGTTAGAATTCCTCCCCATGCACTCCACCTGAGTGGGTGCTACGCGGCAGTGCCACTCAGCGGCTATAGACACCTCTCCCGTTGCCTTGCTCATTAAAAAACACTCAGTTGCCTTGAAGCAATCTTGTGGGAGAAGAAAGGAGATAAGAAAACAGGTGGATTTGGGAATGGGAGTTTTCAGCTCATGCTTTTAAAAAATATAAAATCAAACAATTTTTATTAGGACAGACCAAGTGATGGAGAGAAATCAAGTCTGCTCCCTGTCTGGCCCTTTTCAAACAGGCCAGTTGTGCAGGGAGATGGGTGGGTGCCACAGTGGGTGTGGTGAGGGTGCATTCCCACAGAGCACGGTCCCTGGAGCATCAGGCATTGATGCCTGTTGCTGTCTTCGTGGGTGATGGGTGGAGGGTGCGCACATCCCCTCCCACTGCCTGTGGTGTTCCCATGGGCGCTCCTCCATGGCATTTGCATAGGCACCCCCTACCCGCACATGTGTGCGGGGGGAGGGGGGACAGCCATGTGAAAATGGCCTATGCAGCATTCTCCTTCTAATATGCAATTGCGGATCTCTGCTGTCAGACCATAGAGCAAGTTTTGTTAGTTGTATTAAAAAAATTTAAATTGTTTTTAGAATGTACTGTTAGAAAAGAAACAGCATCTGAAATATTAATGGGCACACTTCAGCATCTCACGCTGATCAAGCATCCCCTCTTCACTCATTCTCAGACTGATGGTCAGCACAGTGCTGCGTATAGTACACCCCACCTATTGCTATAGGGTTGCACAGGGATGACAGAGGGAGTTGAAAAGAGTTGAAATTAAATATAATAAATATTGCAACATGCACATAAAACTGAGTTGAGAATAGGATGAAGGGGCTCTGAATTTCTTGGCTACTATAGGTTTAACTCAGTCCCTCCCTACCCAAAACAGTTAGAAAATCTTTTGTATTTATAAGGCTTTCATTTCTAACTTGTTTTTCTACATCCTATCTCTACTTAAATGGCAACCAACTAAAAAGATGAAATGCTATGTCATCTCACAGATGGTAACTGTAAGCATTTAATGTTGCTGTTTGATCATATATTTCAGGCACCTTTATTCCCTAATGTTGCTGATTTAAATGTGTTCTTAAGTTTAAAAAGTGGATTCCTAAATCTTTATCCGCTTATACAAAAAATTAAAAAGGACCAGAATGGAACAAACAAAGTTTCTATCTAACAGTTTACCATAGCCCAGTGTTAACAAATCTGCACACCTGCTATTTGATCACACAATGAAAACCTAATTCATGAGAGGAAAAAATAATCATGCTCACTTCGAAAAGATTCTGGCAAACATGCCTCCTATTGTTGCTGTCGATAACCTGGAAAGTAGTAAAGGATAATCCGTACTTACTCTTTTGTAAATCCCGGCCTTCTGCAAAGGGTCCAGCACCATTTAATTGTGAAGTTTCTGATTCAAACCCCCTCTTTCTGTGGCTGGTGCAGGCAGACCTAGCTCCTATTCTTGCCGGAAGTATGCAAATAGAGCGGCCTCTAGTGGTCATTCGCAGATTTACAGTCCTTCCAAGGAATCGTCTCGCTAATAACAATAAAATAGCACATCAGGTTAATGCAGCAATTTTATAAAAAGATGAATAAGAAGCGACACAGAAACCATTCTACTAAAATGAACTGTGATATCCTTTTGATGGCTATAATTTATTCGGCATAGTCCCTGGACTGAAACGATCAATTAGCAGCCTGAAACGCACTGTGAAGTAAATTGTCACACTCCCTGTTACAGGATGGTTATCATATATTTATAAGGTGCGTTTTCTGCAATCAGAGCCAACAAGGTGTTGAGTGATCAGTCATAAAGGCAATTCTTCAGAAAGAGAAAAGCCCAACTATTGTGTACTGGAAGGAGAAATCTTTGTGACAGATATTACACCTTCCTTCCAAGGGTGTTAGATTTTATCTGGGGAATGCAAAAAGTGCACTAAAAATGGGAGCCTCTCTTGCTGAACAAGTGCGAGTTTTCCAGACGAATATATAGCCAACCGAGAAGCTGCTGTTTTCTCAGCTGTCCAAAACTTGACTGGAGAGTTTGTTACTCTAGCTCACCCCAGCCCGGTGCGCCAGCCCTTTCGTTTCCTTTGTTGTGACACAGCCCGTGCCGGTTTCCCCAAGCAGCGCGCTGGTAACTTTTGGCTTTAGCGCATCAGGCCGCATTTCTGTGCCTTTCCCAGACACACTTTTAAGAGGCATGAGCCGCGAGCCACAAACCACTTACTCCGGAGTGGTTGGTGGATCGCGGTTATAAGCTTTTAATTGGAGTCGGTGCCTAGCTCTGGGGCTGAGCGGCTCTTTGATGTTATTTTTCTTCCTTGAAACTTAAGTGTCACAGACAGAAACCAAAAGGGAAGGTTTCCCACTCTGCGGCTTGTTCTCCTGCGATCGCGGGTGGCTGTTCCCCGGCCACTGCCCTGCAATGGAACCAGCCCGTGCATGGGATCTGACGGGCGTTTGGAGCCCTACGCAGGGCTGGCTTTATTGTCTTGCCAAGGCCGGTTTATTCCGAGGTGACCGAAAGCACGGGCTCCAGTGAGCCTGCCGCCGCCGGCAGCCTCGCGTCTTGCTGCAGTCCAGGGAAAGGAGGTCAGCTTGTGCCCGGGGGGATGAGGGGCAGCTGTTTGCTGACCAGCCAGCTCCCTCTCACACCTCGCGTTTTTTTCTCTCTCTCGGTATTCTAAGCGGGTAATTACGAGGGAATAATGGCCTCGTCCGACGAGCCCCCCGGCCGGGGCGCTGCGCCTCATTAACATTTGTTTGATGCGGCCCTTCAGCCGGGGTGAGGAGCCCACTGGGGCCCCTACGCGCGCTGGGTTACAAAGGCAGGAAGAAGCGCAGGGACTTGGCCGCCTGGCGGGAAAGACAAGTGGCGGCTTCCCATCAACCCCCTCGTGGGTCTGTTGGCTGCACCTCCCTTCTCCTCCTCCCCTGGCGGGACTGCCTCGCTCCCAGGTAGCAGCGTTGAGGCAGGCGCTCCCCCTCAGTCGGGGGTGAATCCCAGGAAACGGAACTGAGCCAGCCCCATTAATGGCTTCCAAATGACCAGCCTTGCTAAACTCTCCTGTAATAGCCTCGTAAAGAGCCGCCCGCTACCTTTCCCCCCCCCCTTCCCTCTCGACTCTGTAATCAAGAGCCCAATTTTGTCAGTTGGAAATACTAATTATCTAATCACGCCACGCTGCGGAACGCACTTGTCTGCCCAATTAGCTAGGACAATTATTAAAATTCGGAGGCCTAATTATGTCTCAATTTAATGCTGGCAAACTCGTGCATGGCGCAGTAATTAAAATCCTCTCTTTTGCCTCTGCCTTTAGGGCAGTGGCTGATTAGGACCTGTCAGAGGCTGTACTGAACCGAACCAGTCAAGCGTATTGTGCAACATGACCCTGCATTGTTAAGTGTGTCAACATATTAACCTGAATTCCCTTCAGCCTACATAATCACATTTGGTAGGAGGAAGAAAGGGGACTAAAAACATGAAGCATTTTATTAAAAAAAAAACCTCATAAATTATTTTTAATTAATGCTGTAAGAGATCTGACGCGTTTTGAGCCACCAAATGCTGCGAGTCATAAGGCTGGTTCCTCTAATTACCAGTAAAAGAGGCTTTGCTTTTCCATTTAAAAATACCTCCCCTTCCCTCTCGTTTAACGAAAGTGATCTTTCTTTTGGGTAGTGTATTTTTAAAAAAAGCTAGTTGGCTTCCAGTAAGGAGTTGATTACAGTTAGTGTGTGTGTGTGTGTTTGATGAGGGAACACAAGTGAATATTGACTTATAGAAGAATCAAACAGAGGACTGGAGGCATAAATAAAAAGGCCAAGATTTAATACTTGAAAGGAGTTAATAAAGGTTGAAAATTAAAAATCATAATATTGGAATCATTTCTAAATATTTATTTTTATTCTGCTCAGAAGTTGAATTCAATGTTAAAACACATAGAAGCAGGCAGGACTTAGTGCCATTCTCTTGGGTCTAAACCATCCACAGCTCCATTGTCACTCCAGTTTAGCCAATTGCACCCAGGCTACAGTTGTCCCAGTCTACTGTAAAAGGGCATTGTCACTCAAAGATTAACAGCTCTGCTGTAGGGGTGTGTATGCCCCTTTAACAGTCAGGCATCATTTGATCAGAAGATGAGGTACAGGGGAAGTTTTCCTTCATCTCCAGTTACCAAGCGGACCAAGGCTTTTGTTTGTACAAATAAGTCCTAGCTCACCAAAAGTCCTAAGTCTTCCTGCTTTACAGGGCAGGGGGAGGAGAGCCCATGGCATGTGCTCTATATCTTGAAAATGGCCTTGCTCTGAGCCTCTTTGGATGGCAAACTGAAGTGCAAATCTGTGTTCTGACTTGTTCTAGCGGCTGTCAGCATGTTTCCTCTTGTCAGCAGCAATTGACTGGTCAGGTTAACCCTTGTACAGCAATTGTAACAGCTCATTGACAGACCAGTGACCCAGCCAGGCCCGATAATGGAAAAGTATTGATTTTTGTGGGCTCAGTGAATCTGAAATGTACGGCCAATGTAATGCCATCAATTGTCTCGGACTCTGATAAACAGAAATAAAGTACCAAAGCTCTGTTTCCCAGCCTGACAGTTCACTTGTGAAGACGATTGAATATAAAAAATGAAGTGGACTTTATCAGCTTGCTCCCTAAGTAAGCAATGAAGGATCAATCCTTGTTTAAACACTAATAGGCACACACAGTACGGACATCTGGAAGTCAACAGTGACTACCGTTTTAAATGAGGAAAGCTGAGACTGATTCTACTGATTTTTGCACAGGAGAATGTTAATAAAGTTAAATCATTATAGAGTATAGAAGGCAAGCAATGTAAGGAGAACAAGGACATCAACATCACCTGGTACCAGAGGAGCCAATAATATTGGGGTGTTTTTAAACAAGACACTATCACCCATTAACCATGCATCCAACAGCTCGTTTGAAAATTGTGCTTGGGGTTGTGTGCTCCCATGAGCCACGCAGCACCCACTCATGGCCACTGACAAAAAGTGCACTGTGTGAGGCAGGCCAAAAAAGTATGTGGGGACAGGCACCACACCAGCAGACAGGTCTGCAGCTGCCTGCCTGCCCGGTCCTGCCCACAGCCCTTCTGGGAGCTCTCAAAAGGACACATGCTTGAAATACACCACCATGGTGACTCTCAGCACAACAACCGCCCTTGCAACACTTGAGAGACGAGCCAACACCATAGAAAACAGCAGCTTCCTGCATGTTCCCTCATGCACTTCCGCTGCTACCCAAGACTGCCAGCAGCTGCACTGCCTGGCTCCAGGCTCCTGCGGCTTCCTGTTTCCATGGTGCCCACAGCTGTGTGTCATGGTAGAGGATGAGCAGTCGGGTGGGGCTTGTGGGTGGTGGTGTCGCAGGGGAGGGGGAACGGCTGCCCATGAGAGTTGTTTGCAGGGTTGGTCTGCGGTGGCAGGAGTGTGTGGAGGCTGCCTGCATGTGTGCGGTGGCGACCCTGGGAGCCGCCCATAAGAATCCCTCTCGTCACGCCATGTACGTGGGTGCTCTGCAGCCGTGTCACTCAGCAGCCATGAACCCCTCCTTAAGCCTTGCTCCTTTAAAAACACCCTCAAACTCAAAGCAAAACACTAACAATCCAGCCACAGCAGTATGGACTACAAACATATAGCTCTTGCCCATTATAATACATTTATTAACAGTGAAGGGAAGAGAGGTATCTGGTTAAGAAGAGTCTGACAATGAAATATACTTACAATTTTTAGGATATTGGTCTGAATCAGATTCGTCCCAGTAGTGATTAAAAAAATAAAATAATCAGACCCCTGTGTTCTCAAAAGAGATGAGCATCCAAAATTCCTGTAAGAGCAGTACGTGTTCAGCGCCTCTGTAAAACAGGGCCTCTTTGTCCCACTGCTGTTTAATGAATACTTGCTTTAAATATAGGTCATTTTTACACAGACTGAGGTGGGGGGGGGCATGGGTGTTTGGCCACGGTATGTGTGTGTCCGTTTACATGAACACCCCCCCACCTACACCCACGGAGCCTCTTCCGGTTTTCCAGAGGGCTCTATGGGTGGAGGTGGGTGTGCAATGGGTGGAGGTGGGTGTTGTGCGGGAGCACACCCCCCACATCCCACTCGATATTCATATGAACACTGAGCGGACACCCATCCCCCCCACCCGCCACTGACTGTTTACACAACACACACCCCCAAACACCTGCCCGAACACCAAGCCGGGGGGGAGCATTCGTGTAAAAATGGCCATTGTCCCTCTTGGACAAATATAAATATTACCCCAATGGGATTGGAAGTATGTAATCTATCCTACAGGTATGCAGTACACCCAATCTATACCTACACGGGTATGCAGAGCAGTGCAGCCAGGAAGATGCTGGAGAAGAGGGTGCTCAGCAATTTATAGATTTAGGCCTTTAGACCCCTTATATTATAGAGCCATTGGCCCTTTTCACACAGACACTCAACACTGATAAAATGGGTGTTACACTTTTATTATACATGTTGCAGGGCACCCATAGAGCACACCTGCAGCCCTGCAACTTGTATAATAAAATGTAAAACCCATTTTATCGATGTTAAGAGTGTCTGTGTGAAAAGGGCCATAGACATGTAAGTAGTTCTTAAGAGCGTTCTAATATGTAGCCTTGACGTTGCCAATGCTATTCAAGCTCTATACAGCATGAGCCAAGCTTGAGTTCAGTGTAGCTGGAGCTACAAAGTAATAGCAATTTCTGGTCCATTTTTAAAAACACTTTCTTGTCCATCTTTTTAAAATCTACTACAAATCTACTTAAAATCACTACAGTTCAAAATATTAACCTACTACTTAATAATTTTACACTGAGTTCAGCATAAAACAAATATCAAACTGTCAGGCCTCTGATTTCTCTTCATATGAGAGGTAAGTATGGCCATCAGATTCTGGATGATATCCACTATTCTCCAAGTGGAAATATATCTGAAGAGACAAACTGAAATCCTTTTTCTAGGATTAGACGTTGTCAACAACTTCATTTTTCTTGTTCATTTTTAGATAAGCTCTCTACTACGTGTTTTTTTAAAGAGAACAAATTCCTATCCAATTTAAGCTTTGTTATCAAAAAGTAAACAACTTGTGTTTATATTAAACAGACCTTAATTTTCAAGGGTGAAATCCTGCTCCACTGATGTCAATGGGAGCTTTGCCCTAGACCTCTAAGGGTTTATGTTCAAACTCTAAACAAATTCTAACATTTCTTAGTTTTTGATAATCTTGTATTAGAAAATGTTTCAAAAGGCAATCCAGACAAGTGATCACATGAAATCTCAATGGGAGGACACACTTGTAATCAACTCTACCACCAACAAAAAAATTCTACTTCTAGCCACTGGCACAACATATATATGAAAAATAAGAATGCTGGGCTTTAGACTTTGATAACTGATATACTGGCATTCGTACCATAGCAATATGTTGCACTTAAAATATATAGCACCTTTCCATTGATGATCTTGCATATTTTACATCATGAATTAAACCACACAGCAACATTGCAAGGCGTGTAGTATCATTAATTATATTTAATTTAAAAAAAAACTTGACTCAGGATTCATTGAAAACAGGCAACAATTCTTTTTTTAATTATTCCCAATTCTACAGCATATACAGTCTCGTCTATACAATGTAACCTTGGCCATCCTTAGTTACTTGATCCTTATACAGATTCTGTATGCATGGCCATGGAAAGTAACCTAGTTGTTTCCATTTTCTTGTAACATTACCAATCCAAGAGTCATCTTTCCTGGATTTCCTGTGCAACGGTCATTTGCAACCAAGTAATTTTATTACAAATCTTTGCTTTTGAGGAACAGCCAGTTTTTCTCAACAAACTCATCTGTTATCTATATCCTTTGTAGACTTTTTTCATACTCCCAACATTGATTCATATGATAGTGTAGGAATTATCACTGTTTTATACACTTATCTTTGTTCTTGTTGTAACTCGGGGGACTTCAAGGAGGACGTTCCTGGCAGAACACAGGGGCTGATCCAGAACATGGGGGGTGAAGCAGTCCCATAGATAGGTGGGGCTCTGGCTGTATAGGGCTTCATAGGTCAAAACCAACACCTTGAATTGGGTCCGGAAGACTATAGGCGGCCAGTGCAGAGCCCGGAGCACCGGTGTAACGTGCTCCCAGTGGCCTGACCCCATAAGGAGATGGGCCATCACATTCTGCACTAGCTGCAGTCTCCAGACCGTCACCATGGGTAATCCCATGTAGACCGCATTACCGCTGTTGGCAGATTGTATCTGCTTACTGTGATGTACACTTCTTCCTGAGGTTTTCTAAATGTTACAACCTTTAACTTTCTCTCTGGATGTATTTCCTTCTATATATTGCCACTGGTCTCTTTAGTGTGTGAAACAGATGCAACATGAGTCCGCTATGGCCTGCTTGGGCTGGGGACTCATCATCATGTGAGTTTCCAGGTCACCAGATGTGGGCCCAGTGCTGCCCCAGCCCAGGCAGGCAGCCAACTGGTCCAGATGTGGTCCCTGGAAGATCCTGGGCCCACACTCAGGCCAAGGGCCGCTGTCCAGGCAGGACATAACAGGTCCAGATGTCTGTTCCTGCCACCATCGCCCGCCAGGGATCAGGTACTGCCATGGCCAGCAGCCATGGCTGCCCTATGATTGGTCATCATGGCTGCTTGTCATGGGGAGAGGGGGGTGATGGGAGACACCAAGGGCAGGGCCGGCCACCTGCACATTTGTTCTCTTCCCCTGCCAGTGGTGGGGCTGGGGAAGGCTCACCTGTCGGGCGCATGTCTGTTCAGTGCCCCAACCTGACCCAGTCAGGGACGACCTCCCTCCCCAGGCTAGCATGTCTGTTTTCACCCTTTGTTATTTCAGTCGCATAAATGGCTTTTGGGGAGATCAATTTTATTTTTATAGCGCCTCTTGCCAAATGGTGCTCGGAGCACTTTAAAAATCCACACAACAGAAATACAGTAAAACAATGTAAAATCCATTTTTAAAACAATTTAAAAGGGAAAGGGGGAAATAAGACATCAGATTTTTTTCTCCATGGTATTTCCATTCCTAGTAGTAGAAAAGCCACAAGAAGAAAGCCTCCGATGTTATTTAGGCTTCATAAATGGCTTTGTAATAATAAAAAGGCCACGATAAATGTAAACAGAAATATCAAAATATTCAAGTTTCCATTAATAAAGTAAATCACAGTTCCATTTTACAACTGGATAAACCAAGGCACAGACAAGTTATATGATCTGTCCAAAGTTGTACCAAGCAAGCAGAAGAGCAAGAACGGGGCCACTTTGAAAATTAGTACAAGCTCCAAATGAACCGGAATGCTTAAGGGGTGCAATCATGAAGAGAAGGGTCCAGATCATATATCTGTCCTCTATCCTTGTGTGCATGCCCTAATCTCTAATCCCGTACCCTGATTTCAGACTTTCAGTGCTTGAGGACAGGGACTGGATCCAGTAGTCAGATCCAGGAATTGGAAAGGGGCCAAGGAAGAAACTAGCCCTGAGCCATATTTGGGTCCCAGATCTGAGGTTCCTTATCCCTGACCTAGGAGTTCCCACCATTAATCCAAGCAGCAATGAGTCAGTTTGATTCTACTGGCATCTTTCATGGACATGAAGTGTACAATATTAAAGCTTTCACTGATTAGTGAAAATCCCTGCTAAGAAGTCTCTTTCTGACCCCAGATGGGCACTCTTAATTTACTGTCACTTGGATTACCAGACACTCTGTCCTCATCTTTTATATATACATTGTATTATGCAGCCAAATGGAAAATACTTTAAACATTGAAAAATATTTTTAATCACATCAGTAATTTCTTTTAAAAAGATCACAGCTCAAGAATCCTCTTCAGCAGGCCTGTTTTATGTTTTACCACCACCAAAGAGCGTTAGTGAGAAATTCTTAAGATGCTTATGCATCTATGTGTTTTTCAAAAGACTCAGGCACATAAGGCCATGAATATTTCTTGTCCATCTGCTCCATAAATTTTTCTGAAAGGCTTATTGCAGAAAACAGCGAGTTATCCTTGGTCAGCTGTTGCTTTCCATTTTTGCTGCAGTTACTTAAAATGTTACAGACAAATCCCATTTCTGCTTCAGCCGAATTGATATGGATTTCCCTCCAAGTCTAACAGCTGAATGGGGGTATCTAAGTTATTATAACTGCATCACCATTTAAAGATTCTTTATATTAGAAATATTAACAGATGCCTAATAAGGAACCTCAATGCTTTTATCCTAAGTTACAAGAGAATTAGTACCCATAAGCGCAGTGACCACTGCATATCGACCCAGAGTTCTCATCAGTAAATATCCGTTTTTGCCTTTACTATTGAAAAAGTTAATTTTTCAGTGCCTGCTACGCCCTTTTGATAATTCAGGTGTGGATTAGTGCTACCCGGAATAACACACAACAGGGTACGTCGCTGTCATAAAATAACCTTAAATGACTGGAAGCTGCCCCGAGCTGTTTCAGGAGGGTGCGGGGTATAAATTTAATAAATAAAATAATAAATAAATAAATCTCATATGTATGCTGAGTTTCCAAGATTAAGGGCTAAGTGCCTTCAGCATCTAAGAGGTGCTGTTTTCTCACAACTGCTGTGATTCCAGGAATGTATACTTCCAGGTATAAAAAAGGAATAATTAATTTTAGCATAACAAAAACAAAACGAAAAAACCAGTCTCCCCTCAGAAATGCAAGTGCTGTAGTTCCTGCTTGCTGCTTCATATCATGTGGGTTAGGGTTTGATCATATTAACCAGAATGATTTTTCCTACAGTCCTGGCCATTTTTGTAGTGTTCAGTTTTATACAGCAGAATGAATATGAAAAAATGAGAAATGCTGAGAGTAACTTAGAGTCAAGGGAACAAACTACAGTTTCAGAATGGAGATGCTGTTGTTGACCATTCCCTTTCCAACATACACACAAACACTTCTTTCCTGAGCACATTGTATTAACTGGATTTAGGGCAATTAAGAATAAGTTGGTGTGCTGTCTACTGTTTTTGCCAGACTAGGAGAATTCAATAGGCTAGGACACCAAGTGTGAAGTTGGAATATCCTCCTAATTATCTTTTTCCAGACCAATGCACCTGAAAAGCAGAGGGCAAGTTCTACTCTTTTCAGCTAATGATTCGGGGGTGGGGGCTGCTTGTTTCTTTGTAAAACACTGATTTAGTGAGTTTGTTTTTTATTTTTTTGCTTTGGTCACAACTGGTAGCCAATATTTGTTATGGCCATCCAGAAATTCATCTAACTCCTCCTTTGCTACAGTAGCCCAAGGAAGCTAAAAGCATGCCTTTCCCCTCATTTTAGCTTCAATGTTAAGCATGCACAGAACAAAACTCACATGTAAAAGAATCTGATGTAGAAAGCCACTCTTCCATGCCAGAAGTATTTTAGAGGGGGGCTTCTTTGAAGCCAGCACTAACATTATTTCTCATCTCCTCTAATATTCTAGTATTTATCTTTCTGCTTCTCCTTCAGGATTCCCCTCCTCCAAGCTAAGTACATACACCTGCACTTTCTCAGCTTCATGAATGTATCACTGGGTGTTTTTAAATAAGATGCTACCCTGCATGGCCGCCCAGGAGCCACTCATTTGAATGCCCATCTGAAGGTGGAGCTGGGGGAATGCGCACTCCCATGAACCATCCACTCATGGTCACTCACAGAACACTGCCAGGAAATCCGGATGCTCAGTTATATATAAATATTTAAGTCTTCAAGACAAACATACAAAGGTGATATTCCTCTTGTGGGTGCCAAGCTGCTGCTTAGAAGGGGGGGAAAGGAGCACAGGGAACAGAAGAGGAAAATAAGGGGGAGATAAATTTGAAAGGCATCCAGATGGATAAGGTTAAAATATAAAGACCTGTGCAGCCCATGTACATGACTAAAATAATGGTTTAGGCCGTAAGGATTACCAGAGCCTGGAGGAATTACCTGAACAATAAACTTATCACTTGGGGTTTAAAGTTGTGATGATCAAGGAAATTCTGGGTTTATGGAGTTATTTGCAGTTTCCTAAATGCATCTTAAGCAGGGACAGGAAGTTTGATCTTTGGGTGAAAACAGATGTGACACTGGCCTCCTATGGCCCAGGACTCACTGCATGTCTGTTTCCCTCCTGGTCTGCTACTGCCCTGGGGCGGGTAGATGGCTGGCTTGGAGTGAATCCCGCAGATAGCCTGGGTGCTCATTCTGGCCTAATGGCTGTCTACCTGGGACAACGTAGTTGTTTGACCCCACCATCCCCACTGCAAGGCGGGGGGGGGGGGGGGGGGGGGGGGGGGGGGGGGGG
>QEPC01003743.1:4606665-4717779 GCA_003113815.1 Sphenodon punctatus | reverse complement strand
TGGCCGGGCTGCGCCTTTGGAATTCCCTTCCGGAGGAAGCTCGCCTGGCCCCAAGCCTTTTAACATTCCGGCGAGTTTGTAAAACCTGGCTGTTCGCCCAGGCCTTTGGGGAGGGGAAGTTTTAATCTCCCCCTACCCTTATTTCCCTTTTATCTCGGGGACCGCCTCGCCTTCCGTGACTCAGGACAGACCCTCCGATCCACTACACTAGGGGCACCTATCTATAGGTCCCCCGTGTTAGGCAGGGGGCCACCATGGAGAGGGCGTTCTTGGTGGTCGGGCCACAGTTGTAGAACTCCCTTCCGAAGGAAGCCCGCCTGGCCCCGGGTCTGCTCGCCTTTTGGTGGGCATGCAATACGTGGCTGTTCGCCCAGGCCTTTGGAGGAGAGGGGGGGAGGGAGGGATAAATGGGGGAGATTGGTGGGGTGGGGAATTTGGGGGAATTGGAGGGTAGGGTTAGGGTTTTTTAAATTATTTTAAAATTGATGTCAGTTTTTAATGTATTTTATCGTTTTATTGTATTGTTAGCCGCCCCGAGATGCCGTAGGCATGAGGGGGCGGCATAGAAATGCCAATAAATAAATAAATAAATAATTTATTGTTTTATTGTGTGCCTAACCCTGTTTTAATATTATTATGATTGTTTTAAATTTTATATAATTGTATTTTTAGGTTTTAAAATTGTTAGCCATCCCGAGCTGTTTTCAGGAGGGGCGGGATATAAATTAATAAAATAAATAAATAAAAAATGTTTATTACTATATCATATAGAAAGAACTGGGAATAAAGCACCAATACACTTGCATATAGCAGCAGCCTTCATCTATTCTAACAGCACACACACAGATACATATATGTGTGTTCTTACGTGTCAGAGGTCTTAGGTCTGGTCTCAAGAGGAGAGGCAGGGCAGGGGCCCGATCGAGGTCTATCTAGGAACCTAGCTGCTGGAGTCTTGGCTTTTCACAGCCTTTGAGAGCATTGGAAAAGGTCAAGCACCGATCAAGCAGCAGTCACGTAGGTAGCTGGTCAGAGGGTACCGTGCAAGACACCGATCCTGTCTAAGGCTGGCCTTTTTATACAGTGACTGCCTTATGATTATCCAGAGTGTGAGGTTGTCAGTGCTAAGCCTAGAAAGTTCTCCCATTGGCTATTCAGATTTGGGGTACTTTCTGCTTAGTCACTGTTATTATGGGCTGTCCTGATCAGTTGGATCCTGCCTACCTCTCCCTCCAGATGGGAGGCCTGATCTTTGGCCATGAGTTGCCCGTACCCTTCCTCTGAGGCATCTTGCTGTCTGACCAGGCCATCTTTTCTCCTTGCCTTGCTTAATCCCTATCTGCAGTATTCTTGCAACCTTCTCTCTTGTTTATTATTATTTTTGATGTGCAGCTATTTTCTGGGAACGGTCAGTTCTTACTAGTCCTCTCTTTGTAGATGACAAGAATGTATCCCTGTCAATACCACAGCCTGTTTCATCTACATCTTTCATGTCCTTCTCCTCCTGCTAACCTGTTTCTCATGATATGCATTTTCAATATTCCTAAACTAAAATTACTATAAAGCATAAATCAAGCATACAATGTTTTTTCTTTACATATGCAAATAATATCCCTTAATTCTATAATGCAGCCATAGTGCTTCAATCAGCCTATTAATTCACTACAGTATGAGGTGTGAGTTCATAACATACCTTTACCAATTTCCTCAAGGGTGAAACTTTCTATGCAAAAGTTGTTACCTAACAAACGTAATGTTAATTGCACCCATGAACAAGTGTGCTCAATCCAAGAATTTTTGTAGACAGGAATCCAATATATAACTTGCTTTCATTAAGTTTTCACAGCATACTCCCACATAACACAAAATTAGGGCCACGTTCATGCTTTTTATGAGATGATGATGTGCTTATGTTTAACCAAATGTAGTATGTCCCACTGGGCTGCATGTCATTCACCGAGCTGTGCTTATAAAGTCTGAGCCAGATGGCTGATGCAGAAGTCTTTTGCAGGAATACATCTCTATAGAGGATGATGTCACACTGTACTTGGTGACCAGGCTGAATGGGAACTCCGTCACGGTATTTAAATCACATTAAAGCTTTCTCTTATTTACATACCCCCTTGTGATTTTTGTCTGGCTATATTCTAATTGCTAGCCTCAGTGCAGTGATGTAGCACAACCAGCTCTCCTGTTTTAGTCTAGGAAAATGGACCTTTCCATCTCGCACATTGTGTTCATACCCCTACTGGAGAATACTCTGATGAAGCAGCTCATTCTTTCTTTGCCCTAAGTTTTCCATTCTACAACATAAGTTTTATTGCGAGGGCTATCTTGGCATGTGTATCTATAGCCTCATTCTTATGTACTGGAGATAAATCTACTAAGGTGGAGACAGGCTTCCCAAATATATAGTGCTTTTAAAATTGTCTCTGGTTTATTAGACTCAGTAATTTTTGCCTTTCAATAACATAAGCAGATTTCTATTATGTTCTAAATTTTTTATTCCCTCTCAAAAAAATGAAAACAAAACATAAAGTAATGTTTAAAATGAAGACATGCATTTCACTCCCTTCTAGTGATGGAAGGCATTATAGAAAAGAAGTCTAGCAAAAATTACTATAGGTGACAGTATAGCTCTGTCTGTCTCCCTCCGCCCCCCCCCTTCCTTTCCCCTTTTAACATCTGGATAGTGAAACTCTAAAGAACTTTAAAAGCTATTGGAAAAGATAGCACTAAAGAAAGCAAAGGACCAGTTTAGACTGTCCAGTTCTTCAAATTTCTCTTTTACTGCACTTCAACTATGACCTGATACATTGCTTGCTATTCCAGTCTTAGGCTCTCTCAAGAAAAGTGTTAACTATACTAAAGTGTGGAAGCATCACATTCTGTCCAGTATTCTGCAGCTATCAGTGTGAATGAGACAGTCAGTCTCATTCTGATTGGTAACAAAAGCAAAAGTCCAGTTAAAGGTTAAAGTGAATACTTACTGTTACACTCAGTTTTATTTCCTGAAGAATAAAGCTGAAGTCAACAAAAAGAACGAACTACTGTATAGGTCATTTTCAATCTAGAAATGAGTTTAGGCCTACTTGGAAAAAATAGAAACAGGTTTAAGATAACTTAGCTTTATGGTTATGTTTATTAAAGAAAACAGACTTTGTATGAGAAGCAGCTAATATTTTTCATGGAAGAGGTATATGTGAGAAAATTTAATAGTGGGGAAGTTCTGGGGGGACAAAGTGGGGAACTGCAATTAATACAATGCACTAACTGTACATAGTCAAGATGTGCCAGTGTTCCTGCACAGAAATAACATTATTAATTATTATTATTATTATTGTGTCAATTTAATATTTGAACACATCTGCTTTAACTTCTTAACTAACTGGATTCTGGGGAAATACGATTGTTCTATTCATGCTAGAAACCAGTATCATTATTGAAAACGTTGGCCTAATCTTTAGAAACCTGAAAACATAGGAGTCTGACGTTTGGCATCTAAATCCATGTTTAAGAACCTAATTAAGGGACTGATGCCAAGACCTCGGAGGCTCCATTAATGTTAATCAGAGCTACAGGCCATCTGCAACTTGGAAAAATCAGCACCCCTCCACTCCCACTCTTTTTTCATGTCTACCACTGGGCACCAACGTTTCAACCATTTTGGACAAAGACCTTTGGTAGAAATAAATAATAAAATGAGAAATAGCTATTTTGTGAAGTCCAGGAGATACAATACAAGAATATTTACCAATTCAAATAGGCCTGCTATTCAAATCACCTACTACAGAACTTCCTTCTAAGGTAGTAGGTTCTCTATAAATCGATATCTTTTTCTTTGCACAGACATAAAACCTCTTTTTTCCAATATGATCACTACCTTAAAGTCCCAAACCAAGACAAAAAACACTTCCTTCACATGCGTCCCCATCTGTAACTCACTCTAGCAAACATGTCACAGCAAGGTGAAATTTAAAAGCCAGTGCTTCCCTTCTCCCCGCTTTATTAAATTATGTACCAGCTGCTACATACAGCAAAGAAATAATGCTAACCTGCAGACTGCTGATTTTATTTGCTGCAAGCAGTAGTGGTTCAGATATTTTGGCCCATTTCCAGATAAAACCTAAAATCACACTTCCATTGTATTAGGAAAATTATGACATTTATTGCCTTCATTATTAACAGGTACAGGTATCGTGAATCTTCAATGTATTTGTAGAGAAAATTTTTTCATTTAGATAACTGTAGTGAAAAGTTTGCGAGAAAACTTTTGTACACTGGTGGAGCCAGATTAATGGGCATTTATATATCTTATTTTGGCCTGTATATGCTGTAGAATCCATCTTGATTGACGTGTGTAAAAACATATATGTAATGTAAAAATTGAGAACTGGCAACTCATTTCATGCACTGGATGTATCTTATGTAAGCCTCCTTGGCAACTTCCTTGTATTGTACAAGTTATTCAGAATGTCAAGGCCAAGTAACTAAACTTTATGGGAAGCCCTTATCAGTAGTGAGCTTAATTGGGAAGTTGAGAATGACGCAGGCAGAAAAGATGCAGCTGCACTAGTTGGAATTGGTCACACATGTGCAGGATTTGTAGAAGTGTGTGTGTAACACAAGAATACTATAAGAGACAGCGTCTGGGGTCCAATCTTTGAAAGAACTTCACTGCTGGCCACTCCGCAGACGTGTTGAGTGGGCGCAGTAGAACCTGGGGATCATCCCGCAGTTGTTGTTGGGGTTCTCTGGCTTGCAGGAAGGGATGTGAGATGCTTTGTATATCTTTTATGTTGTGTACTTTTATTTTTTAAACTGTATATAAAATAAAATAGCTTTCTTGGCACCATATTGTTTGAGCTTTCACTGTACTGATCCAAAAGAACAAACAATTTCAAGACAATCACTCTATGAAAATATTTGTCCTACTTTGCCTGCAGATGCTAACTTGCTGCTCACTCACAAGTGAAAATGGATCCTGGACAATAGGTCTGATTCAGTTACAGTAATTCTGCATTCAAATACCTAATGCCCTCAACTTCCCTTCACTACTATGTGTTTTAACTGAGATTGCCAGCCAGAAATTTCAGTGTTATACAAGTAAACATGATATGTGGAAGAAGAAAACGATCCACTAACCTGGACTTAGTTCATCTGGTGAGAGATCAGCAGGTAAGAGATTTTATTTATTTTACATATTTATACCTCGTCCCTCCTGCTAATAGCAGCTCCGGGCGGCTAACAATATAAAATTAAACATAAAATACAATATAGTGAAATATACAATAAATGTAAAACAACACTATAAAACCATATAGTGGTGCGCCAAAATTAATACACGCCCCCCCCTCCCCCCCCCCCCCCCGTGCTAATGAGTTAGGCCATTCCAATTAGGACACATTTTTGCAGCTCTGGCCTTTTTATTACTACTAATTTCCCTAATCAGTCCTCCTCCCTCCCTACTGTACGCCCCCCATAGAAAAAAAAATTGGGGCACTTACTGGTGAATTTTCTTTCTGTTAGGTTCCCTGCTCGGCACTCCTCTCTGGGTAGTGTTCTATTTCATCCAATTGGAAGGCAGGCCTCAAATTCAAATTTGTGGGCAGACAAGGTGAGGAACACTCCCTGCAATCTCCAGTTTGACTTCTTCCCAACCTGCTCTGTAGTGGTTAGAGAAAACTGAGAAAGAGGGCCTAGGGCCCCGGTTAGTACCGCTCTGGTGTTCCTATCCCCTGCCAGCAGGCCCTAGGGCAGACTGGAGTGCACAGCAAGGAGCCTAACAGAAAGAAATTTCACCGGAAAGTGCCCCAAATTTCCTCTTCTCCCTGCAGCTGCCTGCTCAACACTTATCTCTGGGATGTACCAAAGGGTGGGAGAAAGGAAAACCGGGGCCTGGCTACAAGTCTGCCTCTACAGCCTGGAGGACTCTGTAGCTGAATGCCATCGCCTCGGCCAGTGCTTGTATCGTGTAATGTCTAGTAAATGTGTGCAGCAACGATCATGTGGCCACTCTGAACATTTCTTTGCATGAAGCCCTGGAGGTGAGCCCAGGATGTAGCCACTGAGTGGAGTGAATGAGCCCAGTCCTTCTCTCCAAGCAGAATCCCCTTGGTCCTGTATGCCTCCATGATGCAGCTGTTGGCTATGCATGAGCTTGAAGTGGGGCGCCCCAGTGCTGCATCTCTGTAGAGGACAGAGTCTGGATGTTCTGCTTCTTGCATAAGTAACGTTTGATGTAGATCTTGAGGGTTCATCTGATGTCTAGCATGTGCCAGGCTACTTCCCTCAGGTGTGACAGCCTGGGGCAGAAAGTTGGTAATACTATTTCTTGTGATCAGTGGAACACAGAATTGGCCTTGGGTATGAAGGACAGGTTCAGTCTCAATAGCACCCTATCCTCCTGAAAAGCACACAGTTCAGGAGATCTGGACAGAGCCACCAGCTCCAATACCCCCACCAAGGAGGCCACCTTGATGGTCAAGAAAGTGATATTCTTGGTGATACTGATTGTAGTAGTTCGAAGGGTGGTTGTGTCAGGGCCAATAGGACCGTGTTACGGTTCCAGGAGGAAAACCTATCAATAAGTTCAGGGGCTAGCTGCTTTGTCGCCCTAAGGAAATGTTGGATGTGGGGTGTTTGGTGAAGGTTGCTGGGGTGTCTGCACCCAGGATGGCCTCAAGTGCAGATACCTGTCTCACCAGCGTGACTGGCCTCAGGCCCATGTCAAGTCTCTCCTGTAGGAAATCTAGCACCTCTGCTGTGTCTGGGATGCCCCGGTTCGAACCCCTTCCCTCTTGCCACTGGATGAATTTCTTCCATGTGATTGTGTAAATCTTGTTCATGGCACCCTTGCAAGGGGCCAGTAGTGTCTGGAGGACTCCTCATGAATATCCTCTGGCTTTCAAGGCACACTTCTCAGTAGCCATGCTGTCAGCACTGAGGGTGTGGGTGGGTTAGAGGGCCCTGTTTCAGCAGATCGGGTCAGAGGAGCAGTTGAGGTGGCTGAGTCTGGAGCTCGACCGGATCAGAGAATCACAGTCTTCTGGGCAAGTATGGGGTTATCAGGGTGACCCTGCCCTTTCTTCCCTTCTTACAACCCTGCCCAAGATTGAGAAAGTGTATAGCAGGCCCTGTGGCCAAGGTTGATGCAGTGCATCTATCACCAACACCCTTTTCTCTGGTGAAGAACTGTTCTTGGGGAACTACCCCCCAATCTTGATGACTGTTCACTCAATGACCTCGTAGCTTTTTTGGAACACTCTGCTGACTGAGGCTAACGACCAAACGGCTCCTAGGTGTCCGCTTCCTGAACGCTAACAACGCAGATCCCCTTGGTTTAGAGAGGACCTGTGACGGATGAAGCAGGAGGGATGGCGGTTGAAGCAACAGTGGCGTCATACGCGTGCTGAAGCCAATCGATTGCAGGATAGAGTTAGTTTAAGAGCCTATGCTGTGGTTGTGCGGGCAGCAAAGAAGGCGTTCTTTGCTGCCCTCATAGCATCTGCGAAATCACGTCCAACTGAGCTTTTCCTGGTGGTACAGGGGCTGGTCAGTCCAGCCTCCCTCTGCCTGGAACTGGAATCTTCCAGTGCTCGCTGTGACATGTTTGTTGACTTCTTTGTGGATAAAAATTGCCTGGATTCACCACAACTTTGATGCCACAGTTGTAGCAATGGGAGAACCTGAGGTAATGGAGGCCCCGCCTTGTCCGGTTTCGTGGGATCAGTTTCAGTATCGCACGCTGAGGCAGCGGATGCCATTGGGACAGTCAGAGCCACTTGTTGTGAATTAGATCCATGCCCATCCTGGCTGGTCAAGGCCTGCTGGGAGACGTTAGGGGTGTTGCTGGCCGGGGTGTCAATGCTTCCCTTAGGGAGGGCAGTGTGCCGGGCTACCTTCAAGAGGCAGTGGTGTGGCCTCTGCTCAAGAAACCATCTCTTGACATTGACTCCCTGGCCAGCTATCAACCAGTCTCTAACCTTCCTTTTTTAGGGAATGTTACTGAATGGGTGGTGGCCCGGCAGCTTTAGGGGCATCTGGATCGGGTCAGTTTTCTTGATCCTTCACAGTCTGGCTTTTGCCCTGGGTTTGGCACCGAGACTGCACTTGTGGCTTTGGTCGACAGCCTGCACTGTGAATTGGATCAGGGTAGATCATCCCTTTTGATTCTATTAGATCTGTCAGCAGCATTTGATACCGTTGACCATGAGATGTTGGTGGCCCATCTGTGGGACCGGGCGGGGGTGGGCAGAGTTGTTCTTGAATAGTTCCGCTCTTTCCTGGCTGGGAGAACTCAGCGGGTGGTGTTCAGGGAGTGTACATCATCTCCCTGGAATCTCACGTGTGGAATTCCGCAGGGTTCTATTCTGTCCCCTCTCTTTTTCAATGTGTATATGCAGCCGTTGGGCGAGGTCATGAGAGGGTATGCTGTCATCAGTATGCTGATGATATCCAGCTTTACCTCTCTTTTTCTGCAAACCCAGACCCGGCAGTCTCCGTGCTTACCCGGTGTCTGGTGGGGGATTGGATGAGGACAAGCCGTCTGAAGCTGAATCCTGACAAGACTCAGGTGATGCTGGTGGGTAGGGCTGAGGGAGTGGTAGCCCCTGTTATTGATGGGGTCTGTCCTCCTTCAGCTTTCCAGGTCCATAGTCTGGGGGTGCTTCTCTATTCACAGCTCTGCCTGGATTTCCAGGTGGCGGCTGTGGCAAAGAGTGTCTTTCACCAGTTACATCTGGTGTGGTGGCTGCATCCACGTTTCAGACTCTGACCTGGCCACCATCATCCTTGCCTTCACCACCTCTAGACTGGACTATTGCAACACACTCTACATGGGGCTACCTTTGGTGACAGTCCGGAGACTGCAGCTGGTACAGAATGAGACGGCCCGTCTCCTTACTGGGACGGGTCATTGCAAGCACATTACACTGGTGCTCCGTTCTCTGCACTGGCTGCCTATTGTCGTCCGGGTCAGATTCAAGGTGTTGGTGTTAACCTATAAAGCCCTAAATGGCCTGGGGACCGCCTCATGTCCCGGACCATGGTGTGGCCCATGTGGTTGGCCGGGACAACCAACTTGAGGTCCCTCGGGTGGAGACGATGGGGAGGGCGTTCTTGGTGGCCTCTCTTAGGCTACAGAATTCCCCCTGACGGAGGCCCGCTTAGCCCCAGACCTCCCCTCTTTCCGGTGACAGTGCAAGACCTGGCTGTTCCGCTAGGCCTTTGGAGAAGGAGATGGGTAGCACGGGAGGGAGATGGGGAGGAATTCGTTCTGCTCCTGGTAGTTTTATAAATTTTATCTATGTGTTTTAAATTTTTAAACAGTTTTTATATTGTACTATCTTGATTATGAGTCGCCCCAAGCTGCCATGTGGACAGGAGGGAGCGGGGTAAAAGTTTCTCTAAATAAATAAATAAATAAATAAGTAGTCCCGTACCTGTGGTTCTCCTGGGAGGCAAAGAGATCAATCATTGGATTCCCCATCTTGCATACTACTGTGCAGAACGCCAACAGGTGTAGATACCATTCCCCCCGGTTCAGATCTGTGCGGCTTAGCTAATTGGCCTCTATTGTCAACCCCATGTATGTGTACTGTCTTTACTGAACATATCCTCATCTCCGCCCAGCTGAAGAGACACTGCAACTCCAGTTGGGAAGCCTTAGAACATGAGCCCCCCTGGTGGTTGATATACCCCTTCGCCATGGTGTTGTTTGTCTGTATGAGGATGTGGTGGTCTCTGATCTCCCTTTTAAACTCAGAGTGTGCCAGCTGGATCCTCCTGAGTTCTAGGTTTATGCAGTGTCTCAATTCTATGTTTGACTATTTCCCCTGGACTTCTCTGGTTCCCATGTGTGCCCCCCCAGCCCCTTAAGCTGGCATCCGTGCAGATTGTCACTTTGAGTGGCTCTTTCATGGGGATCCTCTTCTTGCAAGGTGACCTCAATGTTCACTGTCGTAGCTCTTTTATCATGTTGGTGTTATCCAGATCTTCTTGTTATCCTGCCCATGTTGTCCCTTTGGAAGGAGCAAAGGAAGTTCTGCAGGAGATGCAGGTGTAGCCTGGCCAACTGTACCTGGTCTAGGCATGCCACAAGCAACCCCAGCATACGTGCTAGTGCTAGGATCCAATTGGGGTGATGGTGTAATAGCTTGCGAATCATGGTGGTGATCTGTACCTGCTGTTCCTCTGATACCCTTACTACGTTTCACAATGTGTTGATCATTACCCCGAGATGTAGCAGATTGGTGGTGGGTGTTAACTGACTCTTTGGCCAGTTTATTATGAATCCGTGATCTTGCAGAACTGAGATGGTGATCTCCAGGTCCCGGAATGCTTTGATTCTTGAGCTGGAATGGTGTAGTATGTCATCGATGTAAGGGTAAGCATGTATCCCCCTTTGCTGGAGGCATGCCACCAGTGGGGCGAGAACCTTGATGAAAGTTCGGGGAGCTGTAGCCAAGCTGAAGGGCAAGGCTGAATACTGCCAGTACGCTCCATTGTACCAAAGACTAGAGCAGCCTCTGGTGACGAGGCATTATGGGGATGTGCAGGTATACATCCTTTAGGTTCACAGAGGACAGCCAGTCACTCCCTTATTGCCTGCAGAATCGACTTCAGGGTCTCCACTCTGAACCTCTTGTAACATGTAAACTTATTCGGGTACTTCAGGTCCAGCCCTGCCCTAAATTCCCCGTTTTCCTTGGGGACCAAGGAGAGGACTGAATACAGGCGTGACCCCTGCTGATCTGCAGGCACTGGCTCAGTCACCCCAGATCGTGTAATTGCTTTATTGCAACTGTCATAATTCGCCTTTTGTCTTTGTCTCTTGACGTTGATGAGGTCACAAATCTGTCTCGAGGCCAGCTTGTCAGTCCTATTTGTATTTCTCCCTGATAATGTTGTTCACCCAGGTTGTACACTACTGTTTGGACCCATGCCTGGGTGGAAAGCGACAACTTTCACCCGAGAGGAGGGGCATTCTTGGGGGAGGTGCCCCAGGCACCACTGGACAGTCTTGTGTCCAGGCGGTTTGCCTCAGCTTTTGCCCTTGGTACTGTAGTTGGGCTTCCACAGATCCTGCCATCTAGGTCTCTGATATTTCGTGTGTCTGTGCCAGGCGCTTCTGTTGTGCCGCCTATAGCTATCGTAATACAACATGCGTTGAAAGGAATTAAACTTCTTTTCTGTGGCTGTGACCAAAGTCTTTTTCTTCTTCTCCACGAATTCTTCCACCATCTTGTTGAGGGAGGGACCAAAAAGCTTGTCACCATGATGCGGTCTGCGAGAAGAGTGATCTTGGAGGCCAGGTCCCCTTTCCACATCTGCGATGTATGCTGCCGTTGATATCCTGTTGAGAAGAGTATCGTGGGCCTAGAGGGATATGTCAGGGATTCTAGTGCCTTCAGCCCATGCTAAGATTGCCCGGCTGAAGAAAGTACTTGCTGTTGCAGCCCTCATCCCATTTGCTGTGGACCCAAAACTCTGCCTAAGTGATGCCTCCACAGCCCTATCAGCTCAAGTCCTGGCAGGATTATGCCAGGATACCTCCTGTGGGCGGCAGATGGGATGGGACCCAGGTAGCTGACGCAGTCAATGTTGGAAGCAGGCCACGCAGGACATTTGCACTTTTGAGGCCCTGGAAGAGCGGTAAGGCCCTGGGAGCAGGTAGGAGGAGGATCCCGGGGATGTGCCTGTCCAACCCGGTTTCCCACCCACCCGTCAAGTTGTCGTGGCAGTGCCTGCTGTATGAAGGGGAAGCCGGGTGTCAATCTCCATGGTAAGGACACCCCCCAATGCCCATACCCCCTGCTTCTGCTGGCCACGTTGGTGAATAAGGAAGGGGGGGAAGGGAGACAGTCTCTTGCTTGCCCAGGGCAAAGTTGTGGACCAGGGAAATTGCTCTTCCCCATACCCCTGGGAGAGTTTTCCTGTGCCCCTCCCAGAGAGGAGTGCTGAGCAGGAGCCACAGGGAGAAAGCTAAACAAATACTTTAAAGAAAATTAGAGGTGCGATGGATTATGTGTAAGGGTTGACACAAAAAACAGATTTGTTACAGTCAAGATTGCAACAAGGGTGACAACGAAAATGCTTACCATGTTGACCATATCACCATCCGCCGTTTCTAGGGTTTTGTGGGGGGGGGATTTTTGTCCTAGGTTTTTCTCAGCCTCTACATCCAAATAAGTGTATTCTTAAGTTATTCTACGTGCCATAATTGGTCTCCTTAAAAAAAGGTAGAGGACAGTGATTTACACCTGGTTTACATGCACTCGTTCGTTAAAATGTAGCTTGTTCTTGTTAGCTCACTCCACCATGTTAGTCATTTCTCTTACACTGCAATCATAATGAGTGCAAGAATCAGGCATTTGACATGTTACTGTAGCAGTGACTTAAGTTATTAACAAGTTATACTTGAATGTGTTTCACAAAGACATCTAAATATGATGTGTGTCCGTAATGGCTAAAAAGTACATCACCAACAATAAGAAGTTACAGTTACTCCAAACATTGGAAGAACAATGGTAGCAAGATGCCAAAGTGTACATTAAAAATCAGCCTATAACGTTTTGCCTGAAGAGTCATGCATGTTTTTTGAAGTTGCGAGTCTCAGGAAGTTGCATTAAATTAGCATTAAGTTAGTTATTGCGGGCAAATGACAATTGAAGACCTGCCGCATTACCTATTGCACTGCCCTAAGACAATTGGGATTTGGAGTAAGTTCTTTAGCCCCTGGTTTGAACATAGAGACCACTGGGACTAGCAGCAAAGGCAGGTCCAATATATTCTCGCTAATCAGAACAAGGCAGTTACGTGGCGAGCTGCTGTAGGGATTTTCCAACTGGAATTATTCAGGAAGCAACAGCTGGAATCCCTTTAATTCTATCTTCAAGAATGAAATTGATATTTCTGCTTAGGAATTAGAATTCGCAGGGAAATTCTTGCTATGGAACTTGAACTAGGTACCCTTCTTTGGCCCATGGTGGCCTTAGGGCAATCTGACGAGGGTTTCCCCACAGAACTTCTCCTTTCCTCCTTTTTCCTGCCTCTTATGGGACGACTGGGCCACCTTAAGTGCCGCTGTGGGTAACATTGGGGGGGGAGGGGGGCTGTGGATGGGAGGGGAACAGCAGGGCCCTTGGCTTGTGTTTTCAGAGGGCCATAATTTCTTCCAGCTGCAGGCATTCAATGGCCCAAATGCCCTCCCGAGGTACCCTGCCGTGCTCCATGCTGTGTGGCAAATTTTGGAATTGAACTGGAGGCTGGAGTAAAGTATCATTTCTGCAGGGCGGGAGGGGTAAGGGGTCAAAAGCTGTGGGCCATGCTGAAACAGGGGAAATGGGACCAGAGTGGATACTACCCAGAGCCCATTATTGCCCCGTCATATGCCTTCATTTTACCTACTTATTTTAAGCGCAGTTCATGCAAATGTAGACTCAGTGGGACTGCATTTGCAGGGCTTAAGTGTGCCGCCACAAGCCCCGGGAAGGGCAAGGCACTGCCCTTTTCCAAGGGATTTGTGCACCACTGATAAATGAGGACGATTAGGAACGTGTGTGTCTCTGCTCTGCCATTAACTATGCCCTTTGAGCCATTTTTGCAGGGGATAAGTGTGTTGTCATAAGCCCTGGGAAGGGTAAGGCATGTGAGGGCTGCAAAGATAAATAATCTAATGTATCTAATGTATTTTGAGAATTTTACTTTGTTTATTTTATATATTTGCTGTATTCTATTTTCTGCATTTTAATTTGTATATTATTGTTATGGCCCAAGGCTAAACAATAAACTGAATTGACTGATTGATTAGCATAGAAATCAATGTTGGTTGGCATTTATGTTCTAAGCCCCAGTTGAGAGTTTAATAATTCAGCCTTTTACTTGGATACCTAAGCTGATTCAAAGATGGGTGTTGCTGTGTCTGACGTGGAAATGTTGCATGGTTAAATCATTTTTTTGCCAAGCTCTAGTGTTTCCCTCTCCTTCCAAGTCCTAATGACATCCCAGTTGTTCATACAAGTAGCAATTCCAGGCTCTCTAAGGTTTCATGATACCAGAAGGGATGGTTTCGGTGACCTTGTCTATTAGAAAAATGTATCATGCTAATTTCTGATTGGGTCCCCATTTTTACGAAGTTCACCATCTACAAAAAAAAGTACTCCCAATCATGTGCATTAATGGCAAACCTCATTTGCATCTGTTTTAAAGCAAGACAAGCCAACATCTTGGGCTGTTGACAGAAGTGGCTGAAGAAATCCCAGAGTCACTAGTGGTAAAATGTAGAGAGTCATGGAGGAAAGGAAAAACTCTGGAAGACTGAAAAGGGGCAAGCAGTGTCCATCCTTAAAAAGGAGAAATGTGTGGACCTACACATTATTATTATGGATTTGTTAAGAACAAACCATACCAAGCCAACTTTCTTCTTAAGCAAGATAACTGGTTTGGCAGATAAAGGAAGCACTGTGGACATAATTTACCTGAATTTCGGTAATGCTTTTGACAGTTTCACAAGAAATACTCCTAAGATAGATGGTGACGTAGGTAGAATTGCAGATTCTTAGCATTGTAGGGTTGCGACTGTTCTCAGGGATCAGTCAGGATTCCATCCTGGACATGGCCCTGAAACTGAGCTTGTGGCCTTGGTTGATGATCTCTGCTTGGAAATCGACACAGGTAACTGTATCTTCTTGATTTTGTTAGATCTTTCGGCGGCCTTTGATACAGTTGATAATGGGGTGGTGTTGACAGGCTGCGTGGCCTGGCAAGGGTTCGCAGGACTGCTCAAGTCTTTCCACTCATTCCTGGTTTGGAGAACCCAGAAGGTGATGATGGGTGGTGGCTCGTCTCCTCGGGAGCTCCCTTGTGGGGCCCTGCAGGGACTGTTTGGAAACTGCAGCTTGTGAAGAACATGGTAGCTCGTCTTCTGTCAGGGTCACATTACACTAGTGCTACAGAGTCTGTACTGGCTGCCAATGGATTTCTGGGCACGATTCAGGGTGCTGGTTTTGACCTATAAAGCCCTGAATGGCTTGGACCCCAGGTATCTGAAAGGCCACTTCTTCTCTTATGTTCTGTCACAGCCTCTGAGGTCAACCAGGAATGCCCTCTTGTGGATACCATCTGCCCGTGAAGTTTTCATAACAAGGGCACACAGAGGCATCCTTGGTGGCTGCCCCACAATTATGGAACTCCCTTCTCCTGGGAATCTGCGTGAGCCTGCTCATCTTCCAGAAGAGATGGAGTATCTTTTTGTTTGGCCAGGTATTTGTCAGGCAGGGATAGGGTTGGGTGGAGGAATTAAGGAAAAGGTGGGTGGGGGGCTAGGGGATTTTTTAGTTTTTTATGTTTTTATATTTTGCAAGCAATCCTGTGCCTATTTGGGAAGGGTAGGGTAAAAACTGAAATAAATAAAATCTAGTCCTACCTCCTGCTCCAAGGCAGGACTTCATCTGCTTAGTTTGGTGACAGATGCTCATCAAGCCAGGTTATAAACATCAGGTGGTTACATACTTGGTTTACTACCTGCAAGCAAAGAGTTCTAAATAATGGATCAAGGTCAGATTCGGAGGAAGCTTCAAGTAGTGTTCCACAAGAATCCATCTTGGGGCTGGTACTCTTCAACATTTTTGTTAATGATGTTGAGGAAGGAATAGAAGCTATCTTCATGAAATTCGCAGGGGATGTATTAGCCAGAAGGACTTCAAACACTTTGGAGGATAAGATCACTTTGAATTTCAATCCTAAATTGAAGAATTGGGTTATATAAATGTTATTTACATAGTGCTTTCAGAGTTCAAAGTACTTTACAATCTATATCTAATTCACCCTCAATCCTGTGAGGTAGGTAATTATTATTCCCATTTTTACAGATGGTGAACTAAGGCTGCGAGATAGTGACTTGCCAATGTCCACCTAGTGAGATCATAACTAAGATGGCTGCAAGTTGTCCTAACAGAAGTATTGTATGGAAGTCATAAGCAATTAATTGTGCCACTTGACAAAGCTCTAGTTAGGACTTAACTGGAATGCTGTGTTGATCTTTGGGTAACCCATTAAGCAGAAATTGGAGATGATCCAGAGAAGAGAAATTAAGAAAACAGGTTTAGATTATAAGCTATATGGGAACAGGTTGGAACTGGGTATGTTGAGCTTGAAAGCTAAGAGGGGATAATGCAAGTTACAAATATTTTAAAAACTGTCAAAAACAACATGTAAAATACTCATTCTCCCTTATTCATGAGAGAAAATAAAGAGGCAACAGGTTTAAGCTTAGTCAGATTTAGACTAATACTCATGAGAAAACTATAATTTTAGGCCATGGAACAAGCTGCCTAGGGAAGTTGTGGATTCTTCACTGGAGGTTTTTAAGCGTAGTAAATATATAGGTAAATATATCTGGGATAGTTTGCACATTCTGACACTTATGCAGGGAGCTGCACTAGATGACCCTTATGACTTTAGCTCTGATTCTATGTCAGCCTCCCCCACGTGCACCAGAATGGACAGGGTTTCTTTCTATACTAGCACAAATCGATTCAGATGCTGCTGCTCCTCCGTTCCAGTGCTCTGGTGGCTGGTCTGGTTCTGCACACCACTACCTGGCCAAGATGACACAATACTATTTCATGCACATGTATTCAGGTTCAAACTATTTCAGTCACTCTTAGTTTATCCTAATCAAATGCATAAGGCAGATCTTGGAGTAAACCTCTAATTAAGGTTGCGTGCGCAGGCTGGAGGATGATGACTGACCTCTGCCAAAGGTTAGAGGAGGAGGATCCAGATCTAAAATAAACACAGCTAGCATTGGTAAATATATTTGTCAGTGAAGCTTTCAGTCAACAAGCTGTAGTTTGTTTGAACAAACATCTTTTAGCTAAGAGTAAACAAATGGGAAATTTCTTACCTGTGAATTTTCCTTCTCCTCCTCTCAGGACAGATGGTCTTCACTGATGGGATGTGTCCCTCCCTCCTTCAGGATAGACAGGATCAACTTGATTGACAGCCTCATCCTGAGGGAGGGCACAGCCCATCACGTAGCCCAGGACGAGATTGCCATAGCTGCTGTAGTAACACTAATAAAACTTAACTAGAAAACATTACAACCAAGAAACTGGAAAAATCCAAAACTTTCCCCTGCCCCCTACCCCCTCAGAGGGTATGGGCTGTGAAGAAAACTCAGGAACGGGCTGCAGGAGCCCTTATCAAGGGGAAAAAAGGGGAGGCAAACTGAGCCTACCCCTCCCCTCGAATATCTGGTGCCTGGAATCCCACAGAGGGTGGGCTGAAGACCATCTGTCCTGAGAGGAGAAGGAAAATTCACAGGTAAGAAATTTCCCGTTCTCCCCTCCACGCAGAACAGATGGTCTTCACTGATGGGACGTCCCCAAGCAGGACATCATCAGGGAGGGTGGATTCCCACCAGCAGCTAAACGCCTCGAGACCCCTCCGGGGAATCCAGGCATCAATTCAGGAGCACCCTCTGTAGGACCCTCCGGGCAAAGGCCGCCTCAGCCGAGGCCAGGGTCGACAATCTGTAATGTTGGGCAAAAGTATGTATCGATGCCCAAGTGGCTGCCCTACATATCTCCTCTAGAGGGGCCCTACCAAGCAATAATGTGTTAGTCACTGCGCTCCTAACTGAATGAGTCATTATCCCCTGTGGTGCAGGGACCCCCTGGCCTTATAAGCCTCCTGTATGCATGCCTTCAGCCACCCAGAGAGAGATTTGCTCGCCCTCCTACCCCTATTTTTGTTTCCAAAATTGACAAAAAGGGAAAGTGACCTAACGACCTAGCAGGATGAGTTCTGTTGAGGTATATTTGTACCGCCCTTCGGACATCCAACGTATGCCACAACTTCTCCCTTTGGTGTTGTGGATTGGGGCAGAATGAGGGAAGAACCAACTCCTGTTCCCTGTGAAAGGCAGAATCTGTCTTAGGTTGAAAAGATGGGTCTGGGCGCAAGACCAGCTTGTCCTTGTGGAAAACACATAGCTCCGGATCGATGGAGAGGGCCCCTAACTCAGAGACTCTGCAAGCAGATGTGACAGCTACCAAAAACAGCGTCTTAATGGACAAGAAAAAGGAGACCTTGTCCAGCAGTTCGAAAGGGGGCCCATTCAGTACTTCCAAAACAATATTCAGTCTCCAGGTAGAAAATCGGTGACATACTGGTGGTGAGAGAGCTTCGACTGCCTTAGTAAATCTCCTGACCAGCACATGCGCTGAAATCGGTGGGCATCCAGTACATCCTATAATGCTAGACAAAATCAATAGTTGCCTTTTGATAGTGTTCGCCTTCAGCCCTTTCTCTAGACCCTCCTGTAAAAACAGTAGGACTTCACGGTGACCTGCTGCCATCGGTTGTTGCTGATATTGGTCGCACCATTGTGAAGATTTGTTCCACATTCTCCTGAAGATTCTGTTAGTCGACTCCCTCCTGAAAGATAACAAGGTATCCAGCAGCGAGCCGGAATAACCCATGGAGGCTAATTGTCTCTGTTCAGGCTCCAGGCTGTGAGAGCAAGTTTTTATCACCTGCGTATGTAGGAGTGGGCCCTGTGATAGCAGATCTGGCCAGGGAGGAAGATGAAGTGGTCTTGAGGTTGACAGACTCAGAATTTCGGAGAGATTCGCAGGGCCAGAACGGTACTACCAGAATAGCTTGTGCCCTCTGGCAGCGAATCTGTTGCATTACCTGCGGAATGATTGAAATGGGTGGGAAGGCATACAGTAGACCCCGTGGCCAAGTCAGAGACAGGGCATCTATTCCCGGGGCCTTTGGGTCTCCTCTTTCGTGCCAGGTATGAGCTGACCTTTACGTTGTTTGCCGATGCGAATAGGTCCATCACTGGATCCCTGAATCTCCTCCCTATTAGAGAGAAGGCTGCTGGGGAGAGGGACCATTCTCCCAGATCTGCTGCCTGTTGGCTCAGCCAGTCTGCCATTGTGTTGACCTTCCCTGCAATGTGGATGGCCCTTATGGATTGGATTTGTCTCTCTGCCCAGCTGAACAGCAGCGTTGCCTCCTCCTGGAGGGATCTTGAGCGGGAGCCGCCCTGGTGGTTTATGAATGCCATGGCCGTGGTGCTGTCTGTCCTTATCAGAAGGTGAGAC
The DNA here is from genome assembly GCA_003113815.1 of Sphenodon punctatus. Classification (NCBI taxonomy): domain Eukaryota; kingdom Metazoa; phylum Chordata; class Lepidosauria; order Sphenodontia; family Sphenodontidae; genus Sphenodon; species Sphenodon punctatus. The sequence continues at coordinate 4,698,658 of QEPC01003743.1, read as the reverse complement.
CCCACAATGTAGTTGGCGAAATGAAGGAGTGCTAAACGAATCGTCCTCAACTCCAACCTGTTGATATGCCATGCTCATTCATGGTTGCGCCACATTCCCTCGGCTGTCCCGAACCTGCAGTGAGCTCCCAACCCTCGTGTGCTCGCGTCTGTTATAGCGGTCCTTTATGGGTCTCTCAGGGGGAGGCCCCCTTCTAGGCGCCCTGGGTGGGACCACCAGCTTAGTAGTTGTTTTACTCTGTCGGGCACACCTTGAGATGGAGATGGGTATTGCTCGCGATCTCCTCCTGGTAGGGGCGAAGGAAGGACTGTAGGGGCCTCAGATGGTATCTGGCCCATGCTAGTCTCCAGACAGAACACCATGCTTCCCAGAACCTGTGTCAGGCACATTAGATCCGCTGATCCCTCTCTCTGGAGACGTGCCAGCAGCATCCGCATCTTGTCTACCCTCTTGTCTGAGAGGAAGACTCGGTCCTGGATGGTATCCAGCCGAACTCCCAGGTGTAGGATGGATGTAGACGGGTTCAGACAGCTTTTTTCTTTGTTTATTAAGAACCTGTTGATCTCTAGGCACTCTATGGTCAGAAGTAGGTCTTTCCTGCTTTGCTCCTCTGAGGGAGACCTCAGGAGAATGCCATCTAGATATGCGTAAAGGTGTAGGCCCGCCCTTCCTCAGTTGAGAAACCAGCGCCGCTAGTATCTTTGTGAACACCCGGGGTGACGAGGAGAGTCTGAACGGGAGAGCTCGAAACTGGAAGTGCTGACCCTTGACCTCGAATCTCAGGTACCTCCGATGTGCCGGCTTTATGGCTATATGAAGGTAGGCTTCCCAAAGGTCTATCGATGCTAGGAAGTCGCCGGGTTGCAGGACTGCTGTGATGGAGCTTAGAGTCTCCATCCTGAATTTCTGGTACCTTACCCTTCGGTTGAGTCATTTGAGGGTCGAGTATGGCGCGTACTTCCCCATTCTTCTTTGGGACTGTAAAGAAGATAGCGTACATGCCGGAGTGTCTCCGGGAAGGGGGGACCGGTTCTATCGCTCTTATGTCCAGAAGGTGTTGTATCGCGCCCAGGGTCTTGCCTGCCTTTTCCTCGTCCCTCGAAAGAGGTGAGGGGAGGAATCGCTCCTTTGGAGGAGAGGCGAATTCTATCGTGTGGCCTTCGGTTACGGTCTCAACCACCCACCGGTCTGTGGTCATCCATTGACCTGCAAAGGACTGCAGCCTCCCCCTTATGTACATCTCCGATCCCTGTGGAGAGCCCCCCCCCAGTCATGCTTGGGGTTTAGGTTGCTTTTGGGCTGGGGGCATTTGGAATGGAATTGGTCTCCTCCTCCTCCTCTCCGACCTCGCTGCCATCTAGGCTTGTTTGGGTGGAAATCTCTCTTCCAATTTCCTTTGCGGTTTCGTGTGGCCAGTCTGGGTCAAAAGGAGCTTTTTGGGAAGCCCTCCCCCTCAGAAGGGAGCGCAGCTGTCTTAGAGAGGTCCACTGCCCCTGCATCTACCTTAGGAAGGGACAAGAGGTCCTCCTGTGGGACTAGGATCAAGAATTTATTAATAAATTTGTGCAGCCCCACAAACCTGGCCGGATGCTCCCATTCCCCCTTGATAGTGTCCACATAGAACTTGGCTAGTGGTAACTCTGGGGAAGGGGCAGCCCCTCTCGGGAAGGCTCTCTTATTTTTGGAATGGGTCTCCTGCTGCTCCACTGGGGGTGGGGATAGAGAAATGGCCAGCTCCGCTGCCACCTTGGCATGGAGTTTACTGAACTGGTCAGGTTCAAAGAGCCTTTCCCCAGCCGGTTCCTCCCCTGCTTCCCCAGCCTCTGAGTGGATAGCTCCCCATCTTCCTTATTGGAAGGGAGGGACTCCTCAGTGGAGGCTCGGCTTTTTCTGCCTGAGCGGGGTGTATGATAGCCTTCCTGCGTTTTTTGTGACGGGAGGAGCTGTTCTTCTTAGCTCCTCTCCTTTTACGGCCTGCCCAGTGTCTGGGAGAGGGAGAAGGAAGAGTCATATGAGGAAGAGGAGGACAAGGACGAAGAAAAGGCAGTGCCCCTGGGGGACCCCGATGTTAATGCCTCATCCGATCTCCTCCTAGCTGATCTGCCCCTCTGAGGGGGAGCAGCTCCTGAACGAGTACCTGGCGTCCCCTTTTGGGGGGCCCTCCTGCTCTGTCCGCTTGTCGGGGGGAGAGCAGACCGTTCCCTGAGGGGATCCCCCCAAGGTGTGTAACGGGGGGGAGGTTCCCCAAGCCATCAGTGATTCAAAGATGTGGGGGGCGGCGGTCACCTGCTCGCTCAGCCATATCAGGACAGCCTTGGGGACCTCTGCGGGGCGGCGGGGCCTGCTTCCCGCCTCTGCCTCCCCCGTTCTCACTCACCCCCTGCTGCAGCTCTCCTGGGTCGTGGGTTGCCGTGGTATCAGCACCGCAGCGCCTGTATTGTCTTCCTCCCTGTTGCCTTGGAGGAGGGGGCGAGCTCGCGCCGTCATGGCGGAGTGCAGAAAAATGCGGCGGCCGGTCTGAATGACTGAGGACCCTGCCACCCTCAACTCCTCACGAGCTTCGAGGCCGCCGGGGAGGAGGGGCTCCGAACGAGGCTGCTCCCCCCTCAGTAGAAGGGCCCCAAGGGTTTCCAGAGGTAAGGGGGGGAGGGGGAGACGCGGGGGAAGGACCCCCCGCCTGCAACTCAACCTTACCCACCCACCCCAGTCAAGAAGGGGAGGGAGAGAAAGGAGCGGGCCCCAAAGAAAAAAATAAAGAAAACTGAAAATAAAGAGCCTAAGGCCTATGTTCCCCCAGTGGGAGCCTTAGATCCTGCTTCCTACCCCTTTCAAGGCAGGAACAGAACTAGACTATGCGATGGGCTGTGCCCTCGCTCAGGATGAGGCCGTCAATCAAGTTGATCCTGCCTATCCTGAAGGAGGGAGGGACACATCCCATCAGTGGAGACCATCTGTCCTGCGAGGAGGGGAGAATATTGCAATAATGCAGATTAAGACGATTTCATTTTTTCCATCTAATTTCTATTCAGTTCTCCTGAATGTTGTTTCAAGTCTCCTGCCTTCACTTGTAAAGTCTGTTTTCCATCACAAAAGCAATTCAAAAACTGATCTGTAAAAGACAGATTTAAAAGGCATTTACAGTTACTTTTCAGTATTCACAATTTATTTAAATAGCTCTAATGAATGCAAAAGGGCACACCAAAGCAGTCCTGCAAATGCTTAGTTGCCTGGAATTGCCACCTGAGTAACCATACACCAGGTGGAAACAGCAGCATAACAAAAGTGGCTATGTGTTGGGTGGCTGGACAGGAAGAGCAGCATGCACAGCCACTGTACAAGCACTGGGTGAGAAAGGTGGACTAGAAAAATCTGCATCTAACTTGCACAGCTGCAAAACATCCCATATCCTGCATCATAGGTGCACAGCTGCACCCATGCTGAGCATAGTTGAAGTCAGTGGGGATTTGCACAGCAGACAGCCCATACACTAAGCAGTACATGATTGGGACCTAAGTAGTACGGTAGAAAGCCCCTTTTCCATTCATCTCAGGGACATGCTTTGTCCACATAAAGGGATTTCTACTCCAACAGGAATAGACTGTGTGTAAGTGTTGTAAGGGACATAAGGCACATCTAGAATAAGGAAGGATTTATAGAGTTATGGGTAAGGAGGTTTCTACTGTAACAGTTGCGTTATGATCTATATGAAACAAATCACATCTAAAAGGTTTTACTACATTAAAAAACTACAACACATGGAAGTAAAAAAAGTAGTCTTGCTTTAAGAGTCCACTCAACTCCTGAAAAAGTGTCATGAGTCATTTTTTAAACAGGGAGAGAAGTACAAGTCCTACACTATCAGGCTAGTATGTACCTGCAGATTGCATCAACATTTTTCAGTTATTTCTTAGTATATCTAACTCTCCCTGCATCCCCAACAGTCAAAAACTCGATCTGTGTCTGGATGTTTTAATATGTATTATTTTTACACGGATGAATGGCAGGGCTACAAGAGCACAATCTCTTTAAGAACAGCACTAAGTGGAGCAGTCCTGGTGCTATGAATAGAGGTAGACCATGCCCTAGCAGGCACTGAAGAGGTAGGTGCAGGCACCAATACAAAGGAGGACAGCGCCTAGCAGGAAACAGGTGCTGGCCCTGGGAGTTGAAAGCCTAAGTGGCTAACTAGGGTCAGTTGAGCCTGTGCGTGGCGAAGCCAGCTCCGAGGCTAGGAAGAAAGCCGAGGCTCACTTGAGGGGAGCCTGACAGAAGAGAGGTGTCTAGAGAGAGGAGCACCAGAGAGGCAGGAACCAGGAAGGGCTCTGCCTTACACGGACTGAGCCAGACCACAGCCGGGAGCTGTAAAGGGAGTACTAGTTACCGGAGGGATCGTGCCTGGCCACTGCCAGGGTCCATGCAAAAGGTACCTGGAGGGTCTGAGCACGAGTGCTGGATTGTATATGATTGTGCATATCTACATACTGGTGAAGGCTTGAATATGGGAATAAAGAACAGTTGCTGAAGACCCTGCGTAGGCTAGCCTTATCGGGGTGTGGAACTCACAATAATTAAAAATCCGTCCGTTCCCCCCCACCCCAAGGGCTGCTTTGTTACCATTATCTTCTTGAAGCAAGAATTTGACTGGATGCTACAATGCCTCACCAATAACATAAGCCTAGAGAGGTGCACAAAATGGCCTCTGTTTCAGGGCTATATACTGCATCACCATACATCTATAAAAGTCAGTGAGTTTTAAAAGATGTTTCAGCAAGCTCCAATTCAACTTCATCAAGAAAAAAAGCCTTGGATATTTCCACACATTTTCCTCTAAATGAAATGTAATGCATTTGTGAACTAATACAGTGTTGCAAGCAAATGTATTTTACTTTATCATTAATGAGGACATTTTAATCCCAAGACAATCAGTTTCACATGAACTGTTAATTCACGCAAAATACAAATAAGAAATGTGTCACATTATAGACATTTAGATTTTCTTTAAACCTTTTTATTTAGAGATTTTTCTGGTAAGGAGATATACCATAGGAAAGCAATTTCACTGGCAGTGAGGTATGTATATACTCTACCAAAATACTCCTTGTTTTAACTGCTTTTTATAATGTTATTTACACAAAAGAAATATCAATGCAAATCATTGGCTTAACTACAGTATTAGTTACCCTACATGAATAAAATGAAATGTTACTTGCATACAGAACGGATTTGTAGAGGAATTTGCTTACTGACTGAAAAATTAAATCACATTTTGAACAGTTTAAATGAACAATCACAATTTATCATGACCAAGACACCTGCACCATATTTTCCATCCTCACAGCACATTTATTTCAGTAATTCCTTAAGTAGGTCCTTAGCATGAGCATAGTGTTACACAGTTTTCATACATATAATCACATCCAAAACAAGTTCTAAAGTTGAAACTGTAAACATTCTCTTCATATGTAGAAACATTTCAATTTGTGTTTAATTTTGCTATGTTTTTTAAAAGAACAGAATTATAAATGAAAAGTCTAGCCTAAACTGTGTAGTGAGCAATGCTTATTAGTACATTTCTACAGTGTTAAATAAAATAGTAGAGAGGCAAACTGTCCTGTAAGCAAGTCAGATTTTAAGTAAAATAAAGAAACTTTAAACCAAAAGATGTCTTGCAATAAAAGTTAGATTTGAATCTACTATGATACAAAACTGTAAAGGGTAAATACCATCTTTTATTGACAAAGCAGGAGGTAGCATGGATGCACCACTTTATTGTCAGAGAGAAATGCAACTGAAGTAAAGAATATTCCTTACCACAAATAATTTCCAGAACTATGTACATGTTTCTTTTAGAAATATTTGTTTTAAACAAGTTTCCTTCTACTTTTTAGTACAAAAAAGCCTCATGTGATTTTAAAAAAACACTTACACAGCTAGATAGAGTAGTACTAATTGCCCTATTTGAATGGAACAGTCTCTTGAACTAAGAAGTACATGATATTTAATGCCCTAAATTGAGTAATTTGTATTAGCGGTTCTCGGTTTGTACAAAAACACTACATACATACAAACAAAATATAATAATATCTTATTTTACTATGCAAGTCTTATTTTTTGGAATAAACAGAGCCTTAGTTCTGGTAACACTGCTGAGAACTTGTTTTTCTTTTCTTTTTTAATAAAATCTAGGTACCCATGTGCAACAATTTTAAAAATGTCTTACATGTAATGGTCTTATATTGAGAGTGAACACAGTAATTGACAAAAACATAGTGAACTTTAAAAACACGTCTTTCACCCTATATAAAATATAAAGACTACTTACTGTAATTGTTAAGTTCTCAATTTGTTTGGATGTTACTGTAATCTCCCCCCACCCCCTATTTTCCAGGTTTAGAATTTATAAACGGATAATTTAGTGTAGTAATTTTAAAAAAATGACAGAGTATTTCAAATTTACATCCAATTTAAAATGTTTTCTTGTTCTTCTATGATGCTGCTTCGGCCATCAAGAAAGAAAATGAAGTATCGGTAATTGAAGCAGGTTTCTTAAGTAGTGAGGTGACTTCCACCATACCAGCTCCAGTCCGTGGAAGATTTGCGTTGACTATGTGTCGCTGCAAGTGCTTTATCCAGTCTTCCTGAACAGACAAGGGTCCCCGGAAGACCAGACCACAAAACCTGTGCAAAGTTTGAAAACCATTTAATCAAGATATTGATAAAGCTAATGTAAGTCAGCATTAAGTGTTGTGAGATTATTCAGTAAAGCTTATTTTAATATATTTGTACCCAAATTGCTTTAATGGATTTCCCTGGTGCAGAACATGGAGGACCACCTTCTGTCGGGTGTGGGTTGCCAGGAGCACATGGCACTGGTGCTCCAGAGTCTGCACTAGCTACCAATAACTTTGCAGGCACAATTCAAGGTGCTAGTTTTGACCTCTCAAACTCTGAATGGCCTGAGCCCCAAATATCTGAAATACCTCCCCTCCCCTCATGTCCCATCGTGGCCTCCAAGGTCATTTGGGAGTGTTCTCTTGTGGGTACTATCTGCCCACCAAGTTCACACAAGGGCCTGCAAAGGCATCCTCGGTTGCTGCCTCACAATTAGACAAACCTCCCAAGGGAAGGGAGTTCCATAAGTCTGAGCTTACTCATCTTCCAGAGGCACAATATAAGACCTTTGTCACGGGCTTCGAGACCTCTCTTTCGGGCTTCCCTGCTCAGCTCTGACTTTCTCAGGTGATGAAAGTGCTTTGGGAGACCTATTTTGTTTACTGTCCCTGGCCCGAAATTAAGATTAAAACAACAAATTCAATGCACTCTGTTCAAGGATCTGCTTATTCCACTCTCTCAGAGCTGAGTTCCCGACTCCTGGGGCTTTCAGACTCTGCAGGTATGGGATTTTCTCCCCTCAGAGAAGTCCAGTCACCTGGCAGTGCTCCTCTACTTTCTACACATTGGTCCACAAGCTGAGCTTGACCCTACTCGTTGGGGCGCCACTGTCGCAGGCTGAAGGGTCCGCACCCCCACTTTACCGGGTTTGAGTGACTCAATTTCCCTCGCGCACAGCCCGCTTGAATTAGTTTCTCTCTCTGGCTAATTCAAGTCTGCCGCAGGGACAACTCCTTTGTCACTCAAGGGCCCGATCCTTCCCGTTTACAGACTCTTTACTCTCTGGGTTCGCAAGAGCTTGAGACCTCTTGTTGCTCACTTGTGTTCCAATGTTAGACACAAACACTTCTTCATAAAGATAAGCAGTAAGTTTATTGATTACATAAGCAAGATAGTTGGTACAAAGTGGTTACTAGAAATCAAAGGTAAATATAACACATTCCTGATCTATACTGGTGGAGTTCCTAAATAAGCATCTTACCATACAAAGGTCCATAAGTTTCTCTCAGTCCTTTGGTGTAAGCGACTGAGTCTCCAGACTTAGAGTTGCTAAAGAGCAAAAATAATCTCTCTCAGTTCATGGTCTCCAGCCTGACTTGCTGGCAGGCTTTCGTATGCAGATGTAACTGCTCGAGTTTGCTCAGGGAGAGAGCTCCCCAAGGTGACTTACTGGCTTGCTTAAGTACCCTTCCTCCTTCTTTGTCTTTCGTTTCCCGCCTTTGGGGAAACCTGAAGTGTGTCACGTAGGCAACCCAGGCAAACATGAAGGTCGATTTACATCTCCACAGGGTTCCGTCTGGCAAGTGTTCCCAAATACACATTCTTTTTAACTGTCCCTACTTCCTGGAGTTTTCTTGTGTCACAGTTTTCAATTGTAACATTACATACATGTAGACTATGTAAAGCAAAACATGCAACATGTAGGCCCGTGTTACACGTGTGTGACCCTATGTTCCTCTGTGACAACCTTTCTGTTTGGCAGGTGGGGGTTGGGGAGTGGTGGCTCTGGAGATTTTAACTCATCTTTTATCTTATTATTTGATTTTAATTTGGGTATTTTTTAATATGTTATGTATCATAACCTGTTCTAGGGCAGGATAAAAATGTAAATAAATAAAATTTAACATTCCTTTACTATAATTTCAAATAACTTTGGTTATATAAAACAAAATTAAAGATTACACCAAAATGATATCCTCTTGCTTAATATTGTGGCTATTTGTATTAGTAGTGTCTTTTTTATTAGTGGAAGAATACTGGCGATATCTCAAACTTGGCAAGCGTATTTTCAAAGGCGGAACTGGAAAAAATCTATTCAGAAATATAAGAATCAAGTTTCATACACTTTCTCCTGAGTAGGTTAAAAACTGTAGTAGTTCATCTTGTTCAATACTAACCTTTGTCTCAAATGCTGTTACAGGCTACATTTATACTCACACAACATTTTTTTAAAAAAGGAAGGACTACACACATTTCATGTAGCCAATTATTATTCTGCATATACCTGCATCGGAGTATGTAAACTTCATCAGCACCATGAGGTAATGGCAGCATTTTTTTCTTGCTTCCAGATCTTGATCTTGATTTTTTTTGCTTACAATCTAAGGCTACAAGGGAAAAAGTATCCATATATAAAAAGTGAATATGTAAAAAGCCAGTCCTAAAATATAACAAGTTGCATAATAAATCATTTTAACAGTGCTAAAAATCATTTATTTTCTCCAAGTAAGCCATGTTAAATTATTCCCTAAGATGAAATTGTTCAGCAAACGCTAAAAAATTACACATAAAGCAGCTAGCGTAGGTGAACCTCTACTTCTCAAAACTCTGTTTTAAATAATAGATGCACATTCAAGCAAGTCTTAACTTCAAGATGTTAACTCATTCCACCCAGTTTCACTTAAATCCAAAACACAAAAGTTTGTGTGCAACTGGTGTTTATATATATTATTTTTTATTATCAACATGAAATGCCCAAGTCATTTGTTAAAATCATGTGGCTAAACAGAAGCAGCAATAATTATTGCAAAAAGTTTCTGGGCAGATGTTTCTCTATATCAAATGACATTTTCTAGTATTTGTCTATTTCAAATAATGACAACTATTAAAAAAAACCTTGTAATAGATTTGCAGATATTAGCATAATGCATCCAGGGTCCCTACTGAATTGTTCCCTTTATCAGGTGTTTGAATCATGCATGCATGAAGGTACCGCATAATTATTGCAGACGTGTACTAACAGGTGGATTCAATTAGGAGTAAGAAAGGCTGGAGCCTCCCAGGGGCAAAGGAAATTAGACAATGCAATAGTGAGTGCTCACTAGGAAAAGCCTAGGTTGGGAATGATGAAGGTTTCAATGCAGCCAAATGTCAGAAAGGGTATAAATTTGCACTGCTCAGAGTGTAGGAACTCTACCTTTCTACTTCCCTGTTCCTTACTACACAGTAATGTCCAAGTACCAAGATAGGTCACAGGTATATCTGAGACCTAGAAACATTGAGTCTGGAATTAGTCTAATCTCCTTTTACAGAGAAAACAGAAAAATTCAACCATTGTCTTTGCATCTCAAAGACAACTGTTCTCAGCACTCTATGGCCCAAAGCCTGCTCTGCTGAGGCATTTATGCCTGTTAGAACACTACAAGGCAGAGGAGACTGCAGTTTCTCATTTTTCTGCTACTAAGGCTCGTCATTCAAGGGACATGGGAACCCTTGAGTTAAAGAGACCTTCTGAAAGCAGACTTTAATGCAGTGAACCAAAAGCATTTGCTGAATGCTGCCATCATCTCTAAAATTTATCAAAGGAACAAAAATTACAATTTTTTTCTAGGTGGAACCTTCAGGACAATGTCCCCAGGGTACCATAAAAACTAACAACTGGGATTAACAGAAATTAATACAATATCTTAATGCTGGGATAAATGAGAGAGGAAAAAGGGATCAAAAAGGTCAGATATAAACTTTCTGATTCCTCTTGTGGAAACTACAACTAGAGAAATTTATAAGAAGCAAGTAGAATAGTCACTGGCAATTTAAGAGATTCAAAAGGAAAAAGGGATCAAATGCCAGACCCCAAATAGGGTGGGGAGAAGTCCACTGGAATAAGCTGGTTTCCATGAAGCTTGAAGGAAACATAGCATTTGGAAATGAAACCCAATGACACCCCTTCTGACAGCACCAAATGAAGGAATTTGGACATAAAAAGATGTCAAGTGCAATTTATCAGGGCCCATTTGAAGAAAGCAAGTATGTGACAAAGGGAACAGGATGAAAGGCTAATTGCCTTATGCCAACGTCAAAAGAAATTGGAAGACGATTGCCATAGTTCAGATAGAAGCATCATATTGTCTATACCATAGAAAAGTATGACTGATAAAGGAGAGGAAACTTTAACTTGGTGTGCTTGCATCTCAAATTCCACACTATAAGCATCATTGCAGGGCAGGATGTATAAGAGCCTCCTGGAGGGAGGAAAATAGCTATTTGTGTGTCAGAGAATTATTAGCAGCAAGGGAGACCAATTTGCCCATATGGAAATTATAATAATACTGGCTTTGCCTTTCTAGATTTTGCACACCACCATATGAATGCGGATTATAACAAACAACTGAAGAAGCCATTTCTCCATTTAACTGCAAAGGCATCCATGCAAGTTGCCTCTGGGATTGGACATGCCAAAGCAAGCACGCTATTATGAAATAGGGGTTGGCTAGACTGGCATCCCCATCTGAATAACAGTTCACAGAACAGAGGAAGATGTGCCACTACTGTATTGTAGCACAGACAGCCTTCAAAACAAGATTTCAATCTCTTTCTAGTTCTCATCAAAAAATTGGACCCCTGCCTCAGAGAAGGGCGCGGTAAAAACTGGTGGTGGTGGTGGGGGGGGGAATACATTTGAGGTGTTTCAGACAGTTTATATCAAATGACAGGTTATACATATTTTTAGCAACACTAAATTCTCTATCAAAGGATTTCTAAAAGCTAAAATAGTTCTAGTACATGAAAGCACAATCTTTTTTCAGGCAAAAAACTCCCATAAGCTACCCAGCACGTGGGCCCTACACCAATGTAGAGTCTTTTCATAACGTACCAAAAAGATTTTCTCCTAACCAAACCAGAGGCCTCCACTGACATGAAGGAGGGAGAAGACTAAGAAGCAATCTGAAGCTGGTTGTAGATAAAACAACTGTAAGATACATATGCAGCTCCTCTCAGTATAGCAGGGCTGGAACTAACTACAGATTACCTCTGCAGAAAGGACAGCTATAAAGTAAGTTATAACAAGTAATGGTAAATCCATCTCTCAACTGAAGCATCTCAGCAAGACAATCTTGCCTCTTTCCCCCAAGTTTTAACTCTGTATTTTTGGGACGTTTGAGGAACAAAAGTAACGTGCTTCTGTGACATGTCCCTAGTTAAGGAGAAAACAAATTAAAACATCAGAGATGAGACCAAGAGTTCTTGCTGCCAGAACTTTTGGTAAAATCTGAGTGATGCTTTATCCAACATTTATATTACAAAAACACTGATATCAGAAACTGCAGTACTTATTTTAGCAGCTTACATTGGTTAGTCTGCTTACAGCAAAATTATACATCTATTCCTTTTATCTGTCACGTACACTGTTCCAACAGCAATAAAAAAATAAGAAGTGCCATACTGGGTCACACCAATGGTCCATCTAGCCCAGCATCCCAACAGTCACCAACCTTGGTCACTTGGGAGAAGTACCCATGAGGTCATAATGGGGCAATCCATTCTCTGTTGTTCACTCCTAGCTCCAGACAATCAAAGGTTATGTCCCCCAAACCTACTTGGGTAATAACCATTAATGGACCTACTTATCCAATGCTTTTTTAAACCTAGCTATATACTACTGGCCTTGACCACATCCTCTGACAACAAATCCCACAAATTAATTGTGCATTTAGTGAAAACACACTCTTTTATTTGAAATCTGCTACCAGTTATTTTCATGGAGTGTGACCCCTAGTTCTAGTACCTATTTGAGAGGGTAAATAACTGCTTCCTATTTGCTCACTCCACACCACTCATGATTTTGATGGGATATGAAAAAAGTTTGAGAAGTGGTCTCCTCTCCCAGCTAAAGAGCCCTAACCTATCAAGCCTCTCCTCGCATAGAAACCACCCCATACCCTTTATTATTGTTGTTGCCCTTCTCTGAATCTTTTCTAATTCTACCATATTTTTTTGAGATGGGGTAACCCTAACTGCACCCAATATTCAAGGTGCAGTCGCACCACAGATGTATATAGACACATTATGATATTTTATGTTTTATTCTTATCCCTTTCTGAATAATTCCCAACAGTTTGCTTTTTTGACCACTGCCAACCACTGAGCTAAGGATTTCAACATATTGTCCACAATGACACCATGATCATTCCCTGAGTGGTAACGCCTAATTTAGAACTCAGCATTGTGTACATATAGCACACAACTAAGAATTTGTACACAATCATATGAGAACCAGTGTGGTGTAATGGCTAAGTGCATAGAACATGGACTGGGGAAGTAGGGGAGGGGACCCTAGTTCAAGTCTCACTCTAGCCAGAAACTCACTGGGTGACCTTGGGCCAGTCACAATATTATCTCAGTCTAACCTACCTCACAGGGTTGTTGTGAGGATTAAAAGTTGTGTGTTCTATGTAAAGCGCTCCGAGTGTCATGGCGGAGGTGCTATATAAAAGTTTATTTATTATTATACAACACACTCTCACACAACCCACCCTGTGATGTATTTATCAGTAAGAAATAATTCTGTTTAAAATCTACTCTCTCATTTCCTTATTCTACCAGATACTTTTCAAAAAGGATCAAACTTCTCTCTTTCCCCCTTCCCCTCCCACCCCCCCAAAATGTTTTCAAGTTCCACTAAAAAAGCTTCAGGGGATTTGCAGTGGAGTACGGTGCTTGTCACTGTTAGGTTAGCAATTTCAATTCATTTCAAGTTATTGTGATCAAAATTAATATTTAATATCATCTGACAAGCTCAACCTAATTCCTACTGGACAAACGATGGCCTCAAAAATAAAGTTGGTTTACTGGCACTCTTTGCCTATGGTCAGCCACATGAAAGTTCCTTCAGATTTATCATTGAGGCACAATTATCAGGAAAACATAACGAAGCTTGCACAGTCACTAGCTTTATAACTGTTTTAAGGATTCCCCCTCTAAGGACGTCTATCTAGCACGACGTTCAACTTGTCTCTCTAAAAGAAGTCTCTTTCCCTCAGCTTTGGCACCTGTTCCCTGTTTTTCTCCAGCTTCTGAAAGGTTTGTGCGACTGACTGGATTTACTGCTTCACCAAGGGCTCCAATTTGCATGGCAGTAGATGAACAACCAATTTATACCTCAGGAAAATAAAAAAATATATCCATTGGAGAAATCACTTTATAAGGATTTCAAGTGCTATTGAATATATACTGTTTAGAAGAATATGCATCAGATAAGACTGCAGGCTGAATATGTAAAAACTTACAACATAGTGATACCTCTGAAAGAGAACTATAAACAAATGAAGATGCCAGGCTAAAAATGTATGACTGATAATTGGGTACCAATAGCTATTGTGCTGCCATCACTGTAATCAGTGGTATCTATCTGCATGACTTTTACATAGGATTCTATGCTTACAACATGTGTGCAACTACAAGAGAAATGTATTAATTTACACTTTCAGATACCCCATAATTTTCACCCAATCTAAAGGACACTTCAGCTCACTTCTCAAAAGAATGAGCAAGCACAGTATCTTTTTACTATTATTTCATTAGTTTTACTAAGTATTATTTACTAATGTCTTCTTATGAACTATTAAAACTAAAATCTAACCACAGTTGTTGGAAATGGAGAAATAGTCACAAACCATTATTTCACAAGTATGGGATCCCTGACCCAATTAGGGCCACAGAACCCAATGAGGGTTCTCCTTTAAAGATGACACTATGGCTTATCCAATTCATTTATTTGGTCAGAAGGTCAATTCAGCTTACATGGAAGACTATTTATTTCAGAATACTCACTACACAGCAAACAAAATACAGCCAAGTTTACACGAACACCCATAGCCTAAGTACTAGCTTAACATTTACATTAGTTAGTCCAGCACTGGGATGTACTGGAACACCTAGGTGGCTCCAAATGGTCGGGTAATATTGGTAAAGAATCTTCCCATTAGATTTGCTTGATACTTCCTTCTCCCCCACTTTCATGCTAAGACAAAAATCCTTCTCCGTATCCCTAGCTAGCTATCACAGGTCCTCTGCTAGGAAATTCTGGCATTGCTGTATCTCCTCTGCCTATTTTTATGTTAACTAGCAATCTTGCAAACTACATTTCTTTCTTAATCTAATGCTTTCATTATTCTATTTTATTTTTCCTAGCAACTTAACCCCTTCCTTTCCAACTGTAGTTAAAAGGGTACATTCACGTATGAAATTAGTTTGAATTGCATTTGCTTACTTCCTCATTTGCCAAAATCGGTCATTTGTAATGTTTCCAAGTTATCAGTGCAAGCTATCATGGTCTAAGCGTACACCAATTATACTTTTATCTGCAGTAATTTGTATATCAGGGAACTTGATTTATTAAATGAATCCTTGAAGATATTAATACATTTGCTCATGCTCTGCTTGTTGATCCGTTAAAGGTCTAGATTGCAAAAGACATTCTAGGCTGTGGCTGCTTACTCCTGGCTCAGTCTCACTCTCCTGTCTCTTACTGCATCAGCATGACAGGGGAAAATGAGAGAAAGCACATGGATGTTCACTCACAGAAGCAGAGGAAGAAAAGAAAGAAAGGGTGACAGTTCCTAGAGTGTCAACAAGATAAGGGAAAAATTCAGGGGAGGAGTAAAGAGGTTGGGAAAAAGAAGGGTAAGAATAAATGGCAAGCTGAGATGAAGGACTCTCAAGAAGCCAAGAGAAGTGTAGGAAGGTCAAAGAGTGGGAGATAGGGTTTGTAGACTAAAAGACCTCAGTAGATAAAATCAAGAGGCATGATAGAAAGTTTGAAGATACTGGAAATGTTTGTGCCAGTTCGGAATATGTCAAAGAGAAGGAACAAACCGGTCATCTGTCATTGAAAAACACTGTCATAAGACGTCTAAGACAAAGTGCCATATTTTCCCTGGACCATACAGGGGGCACTAGGATTTATGGGTGTGAGAAACTGAAATAGTTACAAAAGGGCTGCACCAACTGTGCAAACATGGATAACTCAGCAAGAAAAGAGTACATCAAGATCTGTCATTCAGTGACAGCCTCAGAAAACCCTATTTTCAAATTAGGCACACAAATTGCGCATGAAAATTAGGCAAAATGCCATTTGAGCACACACACTTGCCCCGAAGTGGTCTCCTTACTGTACACTGTATACACATGTTAGGTTTTCAGTTGTGAACTTAGTTTCACTATGGCAGAGGCCAGTTAATTCAACATAAGTAAAATTTACCCCACTGAACTAGATTTCAAATGTTAAGAACCATCTTTCTTTCCTTTTAATTCCAGTTTATTCTAACACCTGAGTGTAATATGCCTCTTAGACAGAATTTGATTACATACTCTACAGTTCAAGTGTTCTGAAAAGGCATGGATTTCACCAAAACATTAGTGCCACAAAAGCCAATTTCAAAAATCTTCATAGTCCAAATATCTAAAAAGCACCAAAAGCACGCCTAAAAGGAAGGCTCATGAGCTAGTACAGCCCTGAGAAAACATTAGTTTCTGCTTCAATGATTTGCATAGTTGATTATATTTCTTTTACTGAAGAGCAAAATATAAATATATCCCATAGCAATTGCTACATCATAGAAGAAATAAAGGTCATCTATGCATACAATTGTGTAATTATAGGAACTAAAAAACCCCAACAATTTATCTATGGTTGTAAATTGCTTATAAAAGATAAAAGGAGGTAAAAGATTGAGCATAAGAAGTTTGGTTTGTTTCTTTTTCTTTTTGCTTTTTTAAGCAAAGATTACTACAACTTATTGACTCATTGCCTCAATGCTATTTAAAGGTTGGGCCAATGAATTTCAGGGATGAAGATTCCCACCTTTTGCAAAATTTCTCTTTCTGGAATGTAGTTATATTTCCCTAAGGAGGAGCTGGAGTTGGACTCTTCAAAATAGGTAAAGCTCATTAAGCTGCACTCAAGAATAACCATCTCTCTTCACTCCTGAGCAAAGAGCAGAGTGATGTTGCGTTATCTTATATCACCAATCCCCTGATTTCTAAAAAAAATATAGTACACAACATTAGATTCCCTGGCATATTATTATGAATCAGATTAATTCACTATTTTCAAAGTAAATAAATATTTTGTGCTCAATTAGTCCTTGTCTAATCACTTGCTAATTGACATCTCAGTGATTAACAAAGTCGTTGGTGTAAGCCAGTAGGTTCCTACAATCCACACTTGTAGTTAAAGGCAGTACTACATACTGGTTATGAATTATTCCAACATAACCTTTAATTTACATTGTTGGTATCACACTCTCATTAGCCTACAGGCTACATCTGGACAGATTTAAGGTATGTATTTAGTCTTTATGACCAGAGTCAGATTCTGCAGATCATCATCTTTCAATTTCTAACTCCAAAGTCAGAAGTTAAAAGTTTCAAAGTTAAACCTTAAAGTTTCTAACTTTATGGATGCAAAGAAAACCTTCCAAACAGATGTCAAACTGTTGCAGAGTTTTCTAAATCTGCATACAGCTTGAAAAAGTTTTGAGAATTGTGACTTGCTCTTATTAATTTCAATGTAGTGGTAATTTGTAAATATAATAAAACAAAGCCAGATTTTCCAATTATGTATGCAACTGCACATCTTGCAGTCTAGCCACAATTGTGTGCACACTGGCTAACAGGTGCAAAGGGCCAAAAAAGGACACATATCTATAGCTATAAAGGCTTACACATTAAGTTTTTTTTACAAAACAATGATGAAGTCAGCAGTAATGTTCACAAAAAAGTTGGTTACCACATGAGTTATATTGTATCCTTGGTCTTTCTTCAAACTTTCCATGGCTATCAATGGGAGACACTCATGCATTCAAGGGTAATATGGGTCTACATTGATAAAACCAGGGTAAAAAAATAAATAAAGATGGTAAGGAGCTGATGTGGGACTGAGCATGGGAGCTGGGTGTGATATAGCTCCTCACCCACAGACTACTCTTCTCTTTATACTGCCTTTTCTCCCTCTTCCTTGTAACTAAGCTAAGCACATGCACCCACACCTTCATGAATATATCCCCATCTCTCCTTATGGGCCCCTCCCCTTGTCCATTCTAGATTGCAAGCCCTTTGGGGCAGAGACCTGTTTGTATTCATGACTGTACTGTAGCAGGCACATTGCTGGCACTATATAAATAATAGTCCAGGTTCAAATCCCAGGTCAGCCATGGAAAGCCACTCTTTCATCCTAAATTTATGATTTGGTTTTGTTGTTTGTTTGTTTTTAAAAAAAGGTGGAGGGGGAGATAATACCTTGATCTACATATGTCAGAAGAACATTGTGAGGATTAATGAGGTAACTAAAGCAGGTTGCACATTTAATGCGCTATATAAAAATAGTAGGTATTGCTATTTTGGACCTCCAAACAGAAGAGCTTGCCACTCCAGCTTTGTGTTGTTTCTTCTTTATGCAGTGATAAACTCATTTCCTGTTTACTCCAGACTTCATCCTTCAATCCAACATCCTGGTATCTTCTCCTTTTGGTCCCCCAGTCCTCATTTCTCTTCCCACTGCAGACCACCACAAGTAACAAATACGATGTGTAGCCCTCATTGGGATTCTTTATTGTTACAGGGTTCCACGTACACGGAGTCCAATGTACACAATATGAAGCATTAAAAGGAAACTAAGGGTAATTTTAGACGTTAAGAGACCACGGTAAACCACAGTGAAACCCCTGTGGTGACCAAAAGTCCCATAACGTCTAAAGGATTCCCGCCAAAGGTTCACCACGGTGAACCTCCGGTGGGAATCTTTTTGACCATGATTCTGGACCTTGGGCCAGCCGGAGGTCCAGAATCGTGGTTAGCTGGACCATGGTCTGGAATCAGCCGAAAGTAACATCTGTTACCTTGGCTGATTCCGGATCGTGGCCCAGACCACGAGACGAGATCGAATGCAGCAGCCGGATTGGCCGCTGCACCCACCCGTCTCCTGGAGGGCAGGCGGCCAGGGGAGCGTGGGGGGAGGGAGGGGAGGGTGTGGGGCTGTGCGGCCGCACATCGCGCTGCGTAGCCCCACCCCCTCCAGGAATCAGCCGGCATGTTTGATGGACGGCTGGGCTGATTCCTGTCCAGGATCTGAAACAGATCCCGGACCATGGTTAAGCGTGGCAGGCCAAGCGGCCCGTCACGTCTAAAATTACCCTAACTTGAAATTCAGCTACTTTTAAAAAAAAATCAAATACACTGAAATATTGCTGCTGATTTAGTCCTAACAACAGTTGATTTTGAGTTTCAAGAAAGACCACCACAACTGGGAAAGCTGACCAATTATATCAAGGAAAACCATGAAATGATTATAAACAAAGTGCTGTGAAATGCATAAACTACACTAATCTTTCCTCTAGTTTATCTGGATTGTGGTATATTTGGGAATTTGTATTGATGACTAGGCAAAACAAAACAAAACACTGGACAAGTATTTTAGTTGATATATCCCTCTCAAAAAGCCAAGTGTTTGGTGAGGAATGAAAAGTGTACAGCTCTCAAATTTGTTTACATACCTGAAATAATACTGGATCCAAAAATAATAAGAATAAAAATCACACATGAAAAATGGACAATAGCAACATCTACAAATTACAAGTTGCTAAAGGTCAATCTCAAATTCAACTTGTGTTTACCAGAGAATTTCAAACGTCAACTGAATTAACATATGACTTTGTCAAGTCTGGTGAGAAATGTATACAGTCAGACTTGCTTTTACATCTGTAACAAACATACCTGTCCCAGTCAAAAGTCCAGCACTCTTCTTTCGTGCATAAGCGCGTAAGTGGTTGGACAGGCTAACAGCACTTGTAAACGTCGTATTGCAATGCACACACGTTCTAAGCTTCACAGGCATAACTATCATTCAAAAGAAAACTATAATCCAGTTCTCTCTTCAAAAAATGAAATTCTCAAAGTGTTGTAAAAAAATGGTCTGTAATAAAGATGGTTTCAAATATGTTCACTGCATTTGGTGCAATTGTTTAATGTATTAAGATGGATCCAAGCTAACAATTATTAGTTTTGTATGTAGTGTTTAGAGCCAAACCATGTTATTTTGAAGGGAAAATGGGAGGGGTGCCTTGAAACCCTAAGCTTCTCTCTATTTAACACCTATTATCACTTCCCTGCTGATCTTCACGTTACGCAGATTATTTCCTAACCCCAAAATACAATCCTGTGATTTGAATAGCACAGTTCTGTTGAGAAGTTTCAAAGCTTGCAACATTACCAATAAAGAGAATTAAAAGTCTAGTTGACAAAGTGGTAATTAAAGTGTTTTACCCACAAGACTGTAAAAGGCTCAATACTAAATTAGGCTGCTGATGAAGGCTGGGAGAAAAGGTGGTAAAACACACCACTGCACAGCTGTTAGACAAAACATTTTATTCAGTGCATTTTATCTTCATTACTTTGGATGCGCAATCAATAATGAAAGTTAATGATTTGAAGTTTTTTGCTAAAATCTGTGTGCTAAATAAATAATCAACACGCTAACATCTTAGTTATCACAAGAGAGAAAACAGTGAAACAATACTAACTCCTCACTCGCCAAACAAAGAAATCACTGTAATTGGTTTCTTCTCAACTTTATTGCGATACCACATAAAAAAGCTTCCCTCACCTTTAGCAGAAATACATTCTACTGGTCAATGCAGTCAACTAATGCTATAGTAACTTTATATAGTGTCTTTGAGAGTTTAAGAAATTTAAAGCTATTATGTGAAAAGCTTCTATTTGCAGAATGGACAGAATCTTTTTAGCACACGGGTTGCACATTAATAGACTTACAGGCAAATTACAGTACAAATTACATACCTGGTTTTTAGACAATTACTGTTTAAACTGAAATTGTATTACAGATATTGGGAGTAACTTAATTTTTGCTTGAGACAAGCTACTTAATGTTACAGGCATTTTATTTTCTTACTAACTTAATTAGCAGTACAAGTTAATTGTCATAGTCTATCTTAGACATATCTAGCTTAAGGGATCTATTTATAACTATTAGTATTATGCAAGTATCTTCACTTTTGGTTTTTGAATGCAGCCGAGCAGATAAGCCAACCATTCAGCAGAAAAATTATTACAGTACAAAGAATACAGTGTGTCTTATTTGGCAAGCTATACTTTGGCACTGTTTTCCTAAAGAAGTTATCCTTTCTAAGAGACCATTCTTAATAGGCAACTTCCTGTCTTAAAGGATTACCACAATTCTTAAAACATATTGAATACAAATCTTTCCCACCTTTATTAGAAGGCTATTTTAGAAACACACCTCTGATTTTTGGCAGTCCCTCATATGATCACAAAAGCCTGTTTTAGTGTATAAGGCAAGGCAATCTTTAAAAAGTGAACAAAATGAAGCATTCCCAGATTTGCTATACTGTACTGCAGTACTGACAGAAGAACCAGAAAAGCAACAAATTGATAAGGATATAGAACAAGATAATGCAATCCTGTTTCAAAGATGTTATAGTACTTAAAATCTGTGTCCAGACTAGGGTGAGAAATGTTAGCTACAACAAGGCTTATAACAAAGGTGCTGTCAGAGGATGCCAGTAAAGTGTCCCTGCACATTAAGAACGAAGATTAGAGAGAGTGCTGTCTTAAAACAGCATCCTAACTATGCTATCGACTATACAGGAAGTAGAATAGACTGTTATATCAGCACAATTCTCAGAAAAATATCTGTCCATGAGAGTCAGAGATTGTATGTCAGAACCCTGCTGGCAACAACTGTGTTCAAACAAAGCTGTGGCTAGAACAATTCTTCTCCCTGGATAGATATGGCCTAAAAAAGAACAGCAGTTTCCTAGTTCAGCCACAATTGTATCAAATATATACATTAACATTAAAGAATTACATTTGAATAAAATACTGAAGTTACATAACAGAAGTGCAAGCATTTTGAAATATTGCCTCCTCTTTAACCAGTCATGACAAAATTGAGCAAATGCTCCATTTGCACAAGTAAGATTAGTCTCTGGACTCTAATGGTTGCACCCAGATGCTTCAGAGGAGCTCCATATTTTGCTAAGTAGACTGTGTTTTATTCTGATCTCTCTCTCATTCTTTCACCTTGTAACTTGTGCCCCCAAATCATATGCCAAATCAGAGCTCTCTCTCATGCAAAAAGATCCCAAGTTGAAGAATACTCATTTTGTAGATACATGGAAACATTTGCTGCACTATTTCCCCCTGTTTTGTGCTTTCCAAGGAAAACTAAAGTTACATAAACAGGATTTTAAGAAAAATAATATTCTACTGTGCAATACCTTCTCTAGTAAATTAAAGAACACCTTGGTATGGAATAGCTAGTTTTAAAATTCCTCTTACCTGACTGCATAGTCAAGTCCATTTTTTGTGGCTGATACATCAATGGACTGTCTTCATTTAATGGAAGAACACATTTCTGAACAAACCTCTTTCTTGCAGTTTGATTATGGATCTTCTGAGGAGAAATATCTGGATTTCTTTCTTCTCCTAACCTTTTATTTTTCAAAAGTTCTATCAGTGTAAGTGACTGATTTTTTTTTTCATCATGTAGTACTATTTTCGTTTCATCACATTCATTTAGGAAGCTGAGTCCTTCTTCCTCTGATGCAGACACTGATATATCTTCAGTCTTTAGGCCATTACGGTATGCTTCAAGAGGTATAACATTTTGAGATAAAAAGTCATCGTTTGATGCAAGTTTCTGAGCGACAAATGGTCTGGGAATAACACGGCGACTGTTCAGTGCCTTTAGGATTTTTTCATATTTTTCTTCATTTTGCATCATCTCATTTAGAACGCAGATCGGAGACTTGTGTGCATCCCATTTGGTTTTGCCAAGCCTTTTCAGGTGTCCTCGCACATGATTAGATAATCCAATTTTAGTATCAAACCAACCTCCACACAACTGACATGTGTGTTCAGAAGACGTTTCAGATTTCTCAATAGCTAAAAAGAAAAAAGTTAGCAATTTATCAATCTGTCGGACATTCTGACCAACTAAAGTGTACTTAATTCCATACAATTTTATTTTAATTGTGAGTGTAACTAAAAGGCTTTTGTTTTGCCTCTCTTTCATAAGACCAGCTTTACTTTCTTATTTTATGCCAAAAGACCACCGCATCCCCATCTCCCTGTACACCAAAGCTAAGAAATCTTACCTTTTCTAACTCGTTTCACAGGAGTTCCTGTTCCAGTGCGTTTAAAATGCTGCATTTTGTCACTTGTAGCTATCTGTTCAGGTGAGACAACATGGCGTGCTTCATAGCTTAATCCAGCTCTGTGAAGATGTCCACGGACATGATTAGACAATCCTACACCAGTTTCAAATGTTGCTGGACAGTATGGACAGGACTTTTTCTCAAGAGACAAATCAGTCCAATGAAAAAGTGAGTTATTCTTTGGCAAAGCTGTGCCTATATTTTCTAAATTCTGGGGATCGTGTAAATCATGCAGGTAGGTGCTACCTTCACCATCTTCATAATACTCAAAATAAAATCCATCATTCTGCTCATAACCAAGAGAGGATTTATCACCAGCTTCTTGATTCTCCATTTTACCTTTGAACAGAGGGAACAGGTTTACATGTTCCTGATTAATATCACTGTAAGATTCATCCTCCAAAGAACGTGTAGTGTAATCGCATAGTTCAACATTATCCCATGAACTTTCATCCTCCGTTTCATAGCTGTCTTTTTTTTCAGCAGAGTTAAAATTCTGTAAAACAACAACAGTCATTTTATGTAGAAAGTCTGGATAACAGTCCAAACCATCTCCTGTAACTGAGCCATCCCTCTTGGTTTCTTTAACCACTCTTTTTACTGCTATTCGCCTATGGTCTTTAGAGCCTTCTGGCCTTTTTGAATCAAGATTACGGGAATCTGTGACAAAATAGTTATTATGGGAACTATTTGAAGATGAAAATAAATGTAAAGAACTGACAGAACTTGTCTTTTCCTTTTTAAAATGTAAAGGATAAGGATTGCTAGAATTTTTAATCTTCCTATAGTTTTCATATTTGTGCCTATATAAATAATTACTGCTTGCTTTGACACTAACTTTTTGCTTTCCTGCTTAATGGAAATATTTAGATTTTGGGTCAAAGCTATTTTTAATAAAAATAGTCTTGTTTGCAGAGTTTTGATTGCACACACTTACAGATGACTGCGAAACACTTTTCCGAGCCTTCTGTATCCTGTGGGGCCTCTTGTGAAGTTTTACAAAGTTACTTGATTGTGATGCAGAGCCAAATGATCTTTTTACATCCTGCTTTAAAACAGAGTTCTTTGGAAAGGTAGATGATTGTTTGATCAGTTGTTTAGTTCTGCTACCAAAATCTAAAGGTTCTTCAATAATAGTACTTTTTCTTTTTTCTACTCTAAGATGACTACCAAAGGGATCTATACATGACGTATGTAAGTACTCCATGTGCTTTTTTAAAATGCTTCTGGCTGATGTAGTAAAAGGGCACATCTTGCATATATATGTAGCTGACTTTCTCGATGACCCTATATACGGATCTTTCACTGAAGTCTTTTTCTGCGTTTTTCTCTGGGTCATATCTGTACTGATAATCGAGCACTTTACTACTGCTCCATGAGCAATCCCTCGATGGCATTCTAGTTCATTCTCCGTCACTGCCATGAAGTTGCATTCCTCGCAGCAGTAGTATCTTTTATCCTTTTCATGGGTTTTTGCATGCTGCACAAATGTTTTAGGACAATTGGTACCAAACACACACTGTGGACACTGTAATCGTGCACTCCTACCCTCATCCTGAAGTTCTTTCAACTCACGAATTTCTTCCATCAGTTTCTGCCTTCTTTCTTGGTGAATTATCATATGTTTAAGGAGTGAATTACGGTCTCTAAATGTCCGTCCACACTCCCTACATGCATAGGGCCTTGGGACATTGAGATGACGGAAGTGACTGTTACCATCTAAATGATACATCATATGCCTATGCAGGTGTTTTTTCTCCCTAAAATTCACATTGCACTTTGTACAGGGATAAAACGATGGCTCGTCAGTACTAAACGTAGATGGTGATTCAAAATCATCCTGTTCGCATTTATTTGTTAAAGTATTAGACAGAAAAGTGCTAGTGTGAACAGGAGAAATGTCATCTACACCTTTATTACTTGGATTATAAATCAATTGTTGAATAGCATCCACAGCTTCCAACTCCTCATCTGTTGATTCAGGTTTCACTTTTGCTAATGAATATTTATGTGGGTCTACTAAGTGTAGATCCTCACTCTGCTCTAAGAACTCGATATTTAGTAATGCTGATTTATCTGGAATATAATCTGTATCACTAAAACAATCCTCAGTATAACGTGTTATCTTGCTAACATCCATTTTTCTTTTTCTCTTTTTCTCTATACCTACTTTACAATGAGCTGAAGGCTTCTCTATCGTTTCTTCATTTGTCATAAGAAATTGTATAAACTCTTTTTGTGGATCCCAGTTTGTATCGCTTCCTGACCTGAAACCACCCGTACCTGAGGAAATTCCTGTTAATGTCTTGACACAATCATCTTTTACGAGTAAACCTTTGCTATCCTCACACACTTCTACTTGGCTTATTAAAGTGCTATCTGATTTTAAACTATTTCCTATAGATTTCTGTGTATCACAACCAACTGAAGCAGAGGTAGCTAGATTTTTAATGGAATGAGTCAGGTTTTTAGTATGTGCTACATCAGGTAACAAAAATAAAACTTGGTGTTGACTTGAATTCTGTGTTGAAGTCTTTGTGGGAAGCTGGAGATCATGCACCACTGTCAAAGTTGAGCAGGAATCAGTTTGATGACCCACAGGTTGCCCAGTAGTTAATGAAATGCTGCCTTTATTCATAATGGAAGTCTTAGTTAAGGTGGAGTGTGAAACTGGTCCATTAACAGCAGTTCCTTTAGGCAAGGTAACATTTTCACTATAAACAGTAGGAGCGCCAGTATGTATAAATAGAGAAGTCTGGCCTCCACTTAAGGCTTTTTCAGACTTGTCCCTTGATAGCTCTTCCGGCAGAGTTAACGCAGTTTTCTGAAGTGACGCCTCACTCTCTTTGGGAATAACACTCTTCTGTTCAGAGATGAAATTGTCGTCATCTAGGAGTCCTCCTTTAGCACCAGTAACCTCAGTATTTATCTTTGAATCATCCATATTGCTGGTCTGCCCATTAAGCGCATTTATACTGCATTAAAACAAAAACAAACAAAAAAAGAATCTCTGATTAGACAATCACATAAGCGAAAAAGGCAGTTTTAAATTTATAATTTTTTTATGATTGGTTATTTAGGGTAACTCGAGAGATGGTTTCTTAAATTAATACAAACCTTTCCTAGGGGAAAAAAAATGCAAAGATCCCTCTACCACTTTTACAAAGTTGGAAAGACATTTACCATAAAAACCCCACACCACAGAAAGTTCCAAAGTTACGGTTGCAACAGCAATATTAATATATCTTGTGTACTTAATGGTATATGCTAACATTTATCAAAGGAAAAACAGAAGAATAGCAAAAAGTGTAGAGTAAAAATTTGCAATTGGCTTCGATGCAGGCAAAATTTTACCCTTTGTATGCGCAACCTGACACATGGCCACCTTCGGAATTTTCTGATTTATGTAGTCAAAGCTGTTTAACACCAAGCACTCATTCACCACTCCCCTTCTTCCAACTCAGTACTCCGTGGTTTATTATAGAATGGGGAAATAGAGAGGGAACTGACTTCTGTAAGCTTAAAGTCAGCAGAACTTTAAAGTTTCCTAATCTGCATCCATTGAGCCTGAACAACTGGCAAACTCTGTTGGACTTTTAAATGTAGATGTACCAATGTTTACTACAAAGTTCAGTGTCCAAAAATTGCAATTGTTATGTATTAAGTATAGCAAACATGCAAGTCAAAAAAGCACTAGAATAAATTAGGACTAAGTCCATATCAGGGGTTCAGTGATTACGGCAGCTGACACCTGAAAAAAGTTATTTCTTGCTTTACCCAAAGTATGCGTTCTTATGTGTATTTCAATGGAAATTTTCTACTCTTGAAGTGACATTTTCTAATTTAGCAAAATGCATTGCGATTGTTAAGCACATTTTATTAACAGTATTTTTTCAAGATTGCATTTATGAGATAAAGAAAAGTGGTACTTTTAAAAACATTTTATAGTGGGAAAATGTATTTAAATTTCTGCTAACTCATAGCAAGATGGATTCTCTTCAAACACACAAGAAATCACCTTCTGCAGAGACTCAGCATGTAAAATTTCAACCAAATACGACCAATGTTCTGCAGTGTGAAAACAGAGGATGAGATTGAGAATTCTGTTATTTTCAATTATAGCTGCGATGCAACCATCCTAATAACTTACATTTGCATTATTTAAACAAAAGAATTTAAAACTAGAATATGGTTTCTCCACCAGAACAAGGCTACCTGGCAGTCTATTCCATATATTTCCCTGCTGAAATCTGAACCTCCTCCTCCCTCAGAATCTCTTCCCTGTAACTAAGGTTGAGAACAGACATGAAGCTAACTCCACTTTAACACTGCTTTGACATTTCTTAAGCATGTTGCAGGGCTGCACAGGGCACCAATACAGCCCTGCAACATGCATAAGAAATGTTAAAACGGTGTTAAAGTGGAGTTAGCATCATGTCTGCTTTCACCCTAAGTTAAGCACGTGCACCTGCATCTTCTCTAACTCATGAATGTATCCTGGTCTCTCCTGATGTTCACCTCTCCCTTGTCTCCCCCTTCTTTGTCTTTCTTAGATTGTAAGCCCTTTGGGGTAAAGGACCTGTCTAACTACTGACTGTACAGTGTCAGGTACATTGCCGGTGCTATATAAATAAATAAATAAATAAATAATAATATGCATATTAATGTAAAAGAAGAAATTGACCAAAAAAAGAGTGTATTTTATAACACAATGGAGGAGTACAAAGCAGCTTGTGAGTTCAATTCTTAGACGTGTAGGTTGGAATGTTGCTAGTAAGCATTAATGGTATTGGGGGGAGCCAAATATAGAAAAAATAAAGACTTCCAAGTTCTCTCTTGCAAATCATTTTTATTAAATTTTGAAATTTCAAGTTTCAGAAGATACTTTTATAAACTTAGGGTTAAAACAAGAAAACATGTTCAGTATTTAAAAGCATCAGCTACATTATGGCGATTTTGTAAGTGATGCCACTATGGGACAGCTTACTAAAATCCTTGCTTGGGTGATCAAGGCATTTCCAATTACCAGAAAATCCAGACCAGACTAATTTCTAGCCTATGAACACCAACAAAACATGGCACATTAGACTATACATAAGCTAGATTAAAAGGTGCATTTTAACCTTATGCATGTTGCAGGGCTGCACAGGGCACCAATACAGCCCTGCAACATGCATAAGCTGGGCTCTACAGCGCTCACAGCCAGTTCCTGGGACTTTCAAAGGTGTATCCCCCACCCAGAGCGTGTATGAACGGAGAACCCGCTTGCTAATGTGTGTGGCGGCCCCAGTTCATACAGGCAGGGGATGCGTGGGTGTCCATTGCCACATACATTTTTGGCTTGCCCCACACGGTGCACTACAGTTTTCTTGGCAGTGTGCGGCAAACGGCCATAAGTGAGTGACAAGTGGCTCACAGGAGCATGCATCCCCCCGCTCCATCTTCAGATGGGTGGCTCCTGGGTGACAAAGCATGGTGTAGCATTTTGTTTAAAAACACGCATAGTTCCATTGGGGTTTTTTTCGGGGGGGGGGGGAGAGAGTTACTAGACTAATTTCTACGGATGAGAGTATGCAAGCTTTTGGGCTGCCAGGGCCCTTCCTCAGCCACGTAATAATAAGTCAGAACTACAGACTATGAAAACTCCCATCGTGGGCACCCAAGAATGAGTAATTTTTAATTTTATTTTTTACATTTTTATCCTCTTATATTGTTTGTATGTAGCACCTATTTAACTTCAGTTACTAATTGAGATTTTGAATAAAGAAAAACCTTGTCAAAGTCAACACCCACATTAAGGTGTCAGAACTGACAATCAGCATTCCTTGGCACCTTTTAATGATCCTTCGAAAAAAAGTCAAGGAAGACCTCATTGGTGTCCCTAAATTTTCCTAAGCTAAAAAAGGTAAGCACTAAATTTCAAAAGACAAATAAAAACACAGTATTACTTTCCACATACTTCACATAATAAAAAGTGGATCAGTACATTTCAAGAAAAAAATCATTGCCTGTCATTCCATCTCTTTGACCAACACACAACTGGTAAAGCCTTACTTCATAGGAATGCTTACCATGAAGCCCAATTAAAAGGAAGGTAAAACAAATTTATCAGGATTAGCTTTTTCTACATTTTCATCTTTTAGCAAAACTCCCCATTCCCAACACATTTTTGTTACCATAATACTGATGCTAAAGCCAACTACACATCACAAAGAAATAATTTGTAATAAAATAAAATATACAAAAAAGCGTTTCATCTCTATAGCAATGCTTTGAACCACATCTTAATGTATTATTGCATCATTTACTTCACTATCATGTGTCAAGTATGTAAATATTTAAATATTCTTTTAACAGCATAAGGTAAAATCTATTTAACCTGATTTATGTCCTGCCCTTAATTTAACCTGCTAACCAGGCATCTATTTTTAATCTTTCAATTTCAACTTCTCAAATTTTCTAGTTTTCACCTACGCACTCTAGCCAACGTTTTCCCAGCTCAGTCACTACCCTGCGATCCTCATCCACAGCCCCGTCTCCCAGCCCTGAGCACTCCCCCACCCCACCCCCAGTGTTCAGCTGCCAATCAATCCCCTTCCAAAGCTCTGCCACTGCCCCTCAATCCACACCCACAGCCCGTGCTCCCCCAGCCCTGCTGCTGCCCCTCAATCCACACCCGCAGCCCCTGTCCTCCCAGCCCTGAGCTCCCCCGCCCCAGCTCTCCCACTGCCCCTCAATCCCCACCTGCAGGTCCTGCTCTCCAAGCCCCAGGCACCACCCCACTATCCCATGTGGAGCACCCCTCACCCACTCCATTCCCCAGCTTCAGGGTTGCCCCCAACCTGCAGAGGAAGAGGTTAGGATTGAAAGACCAATGGAAAGCAGGGGTGCATGAAGCCTAAGTTAGAATCGAGCACAATATAGTTTTTAACACATGCAGTTTCTTAAATGTAGAATTTTTTTAAAACTTTATCATCAGGTATGGATCAAGTTATGTATCTTTTGATAAAAGTTAGCAACCTCATCATTGCTTCTATGTCCCAAAGAGGGAGCATTCTGTATCCAAAGAACCATATGAATATGTGGAGCACCACAACTTTGATACTTAACTCTCCAAAAGTAATGAGTTACAACTCCCAAGGGTGCATTTTCTTTCTGCAGCAAAAAGTTCAACATCAACCTAAATCTGTAATGCAAATGTCTAGATACAGTGGGGCCGATCCCAAGCCCCACTGATCCTGTGCGTAGCAGCGCGCACATGCGGGGAAACCACACACACTGCCATTGCTGGCGCATAGCGCCATGCAGGGGATACACGGGGCTTAGGATCGGCCCCAGTAGCAGAATCCAAAGAACACAACTTGCCAACAGACATTTTATCCAGATCAGAAATGCCTATGTTAATCCACTTCAACAAACATAAGAGTTCACTCCAAGAGTACTCTGCACAACTGTCACAAAATTCCTTAGCTCGCACCACAGTTGACCTTGTCTATGATACCAATACCCTTAGTACCATGCAGTGTAGCCATATATTGCAAACTGACTTCAATTATAGTCTTTACTATTAATTAAATCAAGTATTTTCTCTGCAATAACATCACCAAACTAATCAGTGAGATTTAAAGTATGTGCAATACTTGATGATAGAGCAACTCACTCTCCCAGAAGATGTGAAACCTATATTGGTGACTTTGAATCATGTGATTGTACGAGAGAATTTCTGTATTCAAGCGTAGACACTTTCATCTGCCTATCATCATGCAGACCCCCGCTACCTGAAGGAAACAAGCCTGGAAAGTATTTTGCTTCTAGATTTTTTCCCCCCAGACACTGGCCCTGATCCTATTCACTGCGGAGCCCGCACAGAGCAGTACGCATGCGTAGCCGCACACAAACCGTGTGAGCCCCATAGGGGTACACTGAGCCCCGTGGAAACCGCGTGCACATACCACTCCGCACAAGCTCCACGGGGAGTAGGATCGGGCCACTAACTGGACTGTCGTGCACAGTTTCATTTGATACAAGTCTATGTTATCACCTACAGGATCTCTTCTGTGCAGAGGATGCATAGTATACTCTTCATACACATTTTCTGAGATTTACTTTCTTCAGCATAGACGTTTGTGCACATTCAGTTTTGCTTCACTAACATCCGTCTCAAACCAAATTCCTCTAACTACATCAGTATACAGAGGATTGTGTTCCCTCAAATAACTAAGTCACCCCTTTACTTTTTCTATACCAACAAGCTCCTGCCAAATAACTTTATTCATTTTTGGAACTCCCGTTAGTAAAATAAGTTTTCTAACAAACCACTCTAGTTTCTGACAGTGTTCAAATTTTCTTGCAAAGGAAGTAGAAGATTTGCCACTTTTCCCTTTATCGCCCCAACCAATTCCTTCTGTGGTAAAGAACCACTCTTGGTATCTGATCAGATTACCCTTTGAAAAAAGGTTTCACTAACTGTATGAGGATTTTTTCATACAAATTTAAATCCTTCAACTCATTGGGTGCAACCCACTGGTCTGCACACTGCCCACACACACAGTGCACAGGCCAGAATGCACCCTACAAGGCACACAGCTGCACACGGCAAAGGTGCAACCTAGAGCCAACCCGACCCCCCAAGTTGACACACACTGTGGCCCAGGGGATGGAGCAGGAGATGTGCCTGCTACATCCCCTGGGCCATGAGCTCGGGTTGGCCAGGCTTGTGCCTTTGCCATGTGGAACAGTGCTGCGCATGTGTGCGCCTGAAGTGTGAGCGTTCTGTCCCGTGCAGGCGCATAGCAGGCAGTGCACACAGACCAATGGATTGCACCCATTATGAATCACTTCCAAATCCATACTAGCAAGTACAACTCTGGAAGGTAAACTTTTCTTGGCAATCTTTTGAGAACAGTATATGCAAACATACAAGGAATCCTGATAAACTCCATAATTTTTTTTAAAAAGTAGTAATAATCAGTTATTTGCTCCCAAACTCTATTCACATCCACCTTTTTTACTTGATGCAGATAAATAACCTGTTGCAGCTTACACAAACTCAACAGTTCATACTTTTTCCTTTCCAACTGCAGTTTCTTTTTTGAACTGTAACGTAACTTTTCTTTCAATAATGTCAAAATCAGAATCTTCCACATCCTCTGCTTCAAAATCTTGACGAATTCTAAGTCCACTTGCCCACATTATATGGGCCAGCAATTCTCCTAGCGAATAATCTCCCGGCCAGGAAACTTACACTGAGCTCTGCGCGTGGGCGTGGGGCTAAAGCATCATCAGCCACGTCCAGCAGCTTTTTTTCCTACTAATGTAAGGGATGGATTTCAAACCCTGATATTCATAGGGAAAAAAGCCACTGGATGCGGCTGATGAAGCTTTTAGTCCCGCATCCACGTGCAGAGTTTGGCATAAGTTTCCAGGCCAGGAGATTCCCCTCCAAGAGAATCGCTGGACCATTTAACATGGGTAAGTGGCCCATCTTTACACATAACTTATCCTTCATAAATCATCTCATATTTCATATGTCCCCTCCATCAATCATATCCTGGAACTTGTGTTCAAATAAAACTAAGCACTGTGCCCCATACACCTGTTTTAGCAATTATTATGCTGCATAACTGTAAACACTAAGCATCCTGTTATGATGCAAAACACTTTCACATTTTTGAGAACATCCCAATTAATGACCTCTTTGATTTATGAATTTCTCTGTCCTACAATCAATAGTGTTCAGTATTTTTTTCTATACAAGTTTGCATTAAATCAGTAATTATCTGAATCGGCTACACAGACCTACTTATATAATTCTGTACATGGCCAAGTCTGAACACACTGCTCACCTCCTTCAAAATCAATATTTTGTCTTTTCCTTCTGCGTTCATTAATAGTACGTACATTCAAATGCATTTGATTTTGCTTCAAAATCACAGCATTTGGAGCAACTGTTAACATTTCTGAGGAGTCAAATGCAAGGCTACTAGTTTCACAAAAGTATGGCTCTCTCCACTTGAAAGAATTACAATTTCCACCAAACACAGAGCAGTAGTTTTCAATGGAAATATATGAACACTGTGCAAAGTTCATGTAAACTTTTTCTAAATGCTTACGTACATCTTTTACTGCTCGCTTAACTGTAACCTTCAGCAACTTGTTTAACCAATCGAGTTACAAACCTTTAAACCTAGTCTAACTTGATAGTCCCGACAAAGATTTTACAGACCCAAAGGATGTACGAATTATCTTATTTACTATCTTTGATACAAACAAGTTCTAGGGGTGGGAATACCGGTTCTCCCGAGATCCAATATTGCCGGTATTTGGGTGTATCGGCTTAATCTGATAAATCCGATATTTACCTGTACCGGCATACCAGATTTTTAACATTGGCTGTGGTATCGGATTTTTTACATTGCGGCCACTGAAGTCCATAGCCGCAATGTAAAAAATCCGGTACTACAGCCAATGTTAAAAATCCGGTATGCCGATACCGGTAAATCCAGTACCTGGGAGATCTGATACCGGTACATCCAGTACCTGGTATTCTCCCCGGTGTTCCACCCCTACAAACAACTGGACCATGCACTTAGCTTTCCCAAAGAGGAAATGCTCTCTATTTCCATTTCCAAATTCAATGGCACTCCATCTTGAGATGAAGGTAATCTTTTCAAATTAACATTTCTATGAGAAACTTTGTTGGAGACATTTCTACGTCTTTTTCAAAATATCTCTTATTCTACCCCCTCTATGTTTTCAATAGTACCTCAAATGCTTCCCCTTAACCTTCTCTTTGCTCCTCTTTCCTATGCCACCTTTATTTTTTTCATACCACCTCTGCTTCTGGTACCGCTGTCTACGTTGTTTTGAAGGCATAACTTCTTCAACTTGTACACTACTTGCCCTGAAAAATAGGAAACACATCAATCTCATCACTCATGAAAAAATTACTAGCCGATATAGAAACCTTTATTATCATCATAAAAAAATTAACAATGCACACTACAAGAACTGTAATATATTACACCAAGACACAAATCTGAACTCATTAGAAATTTATTAACAATAAACAACATATACTATATAGGAAAACATACTGTAATAGATTACAAATAACTAATCGGGATTACCAGTATTGTAGTACAACGTAACATTCTCAACTGTCAATGTTCCTTAAAGCATACCACTTGTAATAGAAGATAGGATGTTTTCAAAAGACATACTATAGCAGGAGCTTCCCCTCCCCCTGGCAAGTGCACCACTGCCTCCCCCTGACAGCAGCCCCCACAAATGCACAAAACTGCCTCGGCCCCCAGCAGCAGTCCCTCCTAAGCACACAGGATCAGGTCCCCTAACAGCAGCCCCACCCCCCCCAAATGCACATGATTGCCTCCAACCCACCCCACCCAGAAACAGCCCCTCCCAAGCACACATGATAGGGGCCATGTCAAAGCAGCCCTCCACCCTCCAGCAGGCGATGAGGTTGGGGTGGGGGGTAGGCAGTCCCATGCAGCCCACCCAAAGGTACATGCTGGCGGAGTGGGAGCCTGTCTGCTGCTGGGGTTCTACAGATAGCATCCCTCTCCCCTGAAGCTCCAGTGCACCAGGAGCCATTCACTGGAGGAGGGACATGGGGTGCCCTCTCCCCAGGCAGGCTGTACAGCATGGAGAGCTGGTTAGACTTCACTTCAGTCACCTGGTGCTGTGGCAGGTTCTGCATCTGTGTTCCCACAGCTTCTGGGCACACTGCTGGCAGGGCTGGGAACTTGACCTCTACCCGGGCAGGGGTATGGATTAGGCACTTGGTGGGGCAGTGTCCCTTAAGCCCCCACAGCCCCGGTGCACTGCCACCTCCTCACACTTGAAGCCCAGGTGTCTCAGCTCCAAGCCTGTGGGGATCAAAAGGAAAGCAGTGGCAGCAAAGTAGAGCATCCACTTCAGCTCCACCACAAGTCTGGCTCTGGTGCCCCCAACCTCCACCATGAACCTTGCTGCTGCCACAGTGTCTCAGGGCAAGGCTTCCTCCTGCCCCCACCCCTCCCAAACCGCAGAGATTAGTTGCTGGGCAATAAATAGCGGGGCAGCCATAGGATAGAACTTCTGGTTCACACATCAACACCACTGCACACGAGTTGCATAACTTCAGATTTGTGTCCTTTCCATAGTATAAAAAGGAACATCTTAGAAATTTAAAAGTACTGCGCAGATTTTCAAAAAATAAAGCAAAAGGCACACCTTGTCCACAGGCTTGAATTATCTAGAACATGTACATGTCCTCATACCTGTAAAACCCCTAGCCTCTTCAGTCCAAGAGGGTCACAAACACCCACAAAAATGCCCCTCAACCTCGACTTTTTAAACTGCTGTATCTCGGCTAAATTCCATCCAATTTGGCTGATATGTGGATAGTTTCAACCTCTCACCAAAGCTATCCTGCATACCAAATTTCATAATGATAGCTTTAATTATCTCAATTGTATAAGGAATAGACTGTGCTTTATAATGGAGCATGCAACATGCTTTAAATATACAGGCACGCCTGTGCGTGTATAATATTCTTTTAACACCATATGGTCGAAATCTATTTAACCTGATTTATTTCCTGCCCTTAATTAAACCTGCTAACTAGGCAAGCTAATCTGTTTTTAAGCTTTCAATTTCTTCAACATCTCAAATTCTCTGCAGTTTTAGATTGGCAAATTTCCACAGTAATAAAAATAGACTTCCAATAAGATCATATTCAATGTTATCACCCTAAAATGGTGATAATGCAGCACCCAGCGGGAGTCTTTACATCACATACACGGAAGTTTAAAATGGGCAGCACAAACAAGTGTTAAGTAGTAGTAGTAGTGCAAATGTCTGTGAAAAGCGAAGTTGCATCACTGTTTCCCTATCAAATAACTTTACCATAAATAAGTATAAAATACTGAATACTCTTAATACCACTGAAACTTTGTATTTGGTATGAAAAAGAGTTTGGGGGTTTTAACGCTGTCTATGCCCTCTGGGGGGGTGCCACAAAAAATGATGTATTTTCCAGCTTATTATAATCGCAGAGGTAGACAAATGTATGTTCAGTCAATTTGAGAGTCTATATTAGCTTTTCTCGACAGGAAGCAACGTTGCTAACGAAGTGGTAAATTCAGTGTTAATGAGTGGCTTCACTGTTACCACCTCTGAGGTAAAACCTTCCATGTTCCATGTTCTACCCATCTGTTCTGGTGTTAGGGGTTCAGAGAAAGAACAGACGCTTCCCATTTAAAGCAACTTCATTGGTACCCTCTGAACAGCAGGGTGGCAAACTAAGAATATCATGTCTGCTTGGAGACTGCAATTCTCATTACCCAAATGGCTTCCTGAAAAACCCTCCACAAGTTTACATGATGAAGATACAAATCTCTGTTGCTGCAACACAGATGAAATTTAAGTGCATAAAGACTATCAATCTATAGATTATATAATTTTCTGGTACTGGCACAACAAATTGCACACCTGCAGTACTAGACAGAAATTCATTTTTAATACTAAGGTGGCTCACAATTTAAATCAGATGTCTTAATTTTTTTAACAGACTTTTATGGAGCAGAGCAGACACTCAGAACATCATAGCTCAACAGAGTAAATTGGGAGTGTTTTTCAACAACTTCAGTGAGTTTTCAACCTGTCACAAAATATTTCAGACCTCAATACTAATGCATAAAACTGATTTTAAGCAAGTCGTATTTTCTCAGCACTGAGTAGACACAGTGATTGCAAGTTTTAGATTAGTAAGCATACATAACGGCTGTTGCAGATCACTGTTAGTGATGAAAACCACACAAAGAATGAAGTAACTTTTTGTAGAACTTCCAGTGTCATTTGTAAATTTTAAGGCTAAAATATACAATGGATTACACGTAAGTAGCAACTTCTTTATATCTGGAAACTCAACCAACAGCAGCAATATACTGTTCAGGGCTAATGGCGCAATGAATTTTAGCAAGAGCTCTACCTGATTTTGGTTTTTAAAATAATATTTATGTTTGAAAACTGTAGTATTTACAAAGAATAGTGACCCATTGATATGTTATCTGAACCAAGTGCTAACTAAATTAAATAACTCAGTGGAGCAATAAAGAAATATCAGGAAGGCATACAAATGTGAAGTGATCAAAGACATACAGTAAAAATTCATACTTTATAAATACATACCTACACTATATTTGTGCAGAATCTACCACTTTAAAATTTCAGGATGATGCATTAGTTTTTTCAAATACTGAGAGTAAACATGCTAATTTCAGGGTGATGCATTAGTTTTTTCAAATACTGAGAGTAAACATGCTATATTTTTCTATTAGTAAAATTTTATATTCTTTCCTAAGCTAAATATCCCAATTAATTTCAATTAAAAAAAATAATCACACACACAAATGACAAGTTAAAATTCTATGTGCCAAATCATTTAGTCTCTGATCTTCAAACCTTCCACCAACAGAAACCCCAATCCCCAAATTAAGGGTGATTTCAGACGTGACGATATCACAGTGAACCACGCTCAATTCCGCGTGGTGGCTGTGATAGCGTCACGTCTGTTGGGGGAAACGGATGTTTCCCCCCAGATGTTACCACGGCTGGGGATTGCATTCGACACGTGAGCAGCCGAAGCGGGGGGACCGGAGGCCGCCGCGTGTCGAATGCAATCCCATGCCGGGGTGAACCCCGGCGTCACGTCTGGTCGGGCGCCACGGCCCGGGATCACCGGCGGGACCCCGGGCCGTGGAGAATCCGGCCTGACGTGGCGGCCTCATTGGCCCCGTCGCCCGCCCGTCTCCCCGGAGGGCGGGCGGCGGGGGCGTGGAGGGGGCGGGGCCGTGCTGCCGCACGTTGTGCCGCGCAGCCCCGCCCCCTCCCAGATTCCCCGCCGGGATCCCCCCGGCACGTCTGTTGCGGCGTGACGGGGTGACCCCGGCACGTCTGAAATCACCCTAAGATGCTCTGAAGATTGGTTGACAATATGTTAGGTCCTATACAAATGCACAAACTGGTAGCCATTGCCTTGAAGGAGTACAGGTCTTCCAAAATGGCTCATCACAAAAATGGAAGGGACTCAAAATATGCCAAGGGCTACTACCCACCACTATATAGAAAATGACTCAAAATTCTGCTAAGTACATATGGCAAAACCTATAGTAACACCACTGAAAGTAACTTTAATTCAAATTTGCACTCATGTAACCATTTGAATTACTGCAGATTTGCACCTATGTAACTCAAGAATATTACCCAAACCTTAAAAAACAACCTTCTTTCAATGGAATTTAAATTGATTTTCTTATAATTAAAACACCAATTTGTCTTAAAATATCTTATTTGCAATCTTTTTTTTTTTACATAAAACATTTCACTCTGCGAAAAACCATAATGAGTTTTCCAGCTATAACTGCCTGTAGCCATACACTATAAGCTTTTTTTAAAGAAATATAAAGGTCAGATCTGTCTTCAAAATGACAGATCATCACTTAAATGCCTGAAGCTAATCTTATTGTCTCAGAAATCTCAAACATCAGTATTTTTGCAAACTATCAGCACTTGCTATAACACCCTTACTACACTACATCTTGAGGTTACTACAGAAGAAATGAGGTGATAATTGCATATTAACATAATTATTCTGTAATCCCTCTGAGCAAGCTTCCTAGGTCACTCAGTAATTCAGATTAGATGCAACCTTCCCGTCATCAAATCTATGCTGTCCACTTTCTGTTCATTAATAATTCTTTTTGATAGAAAATGTACTTAATTTCATTCTTTTATGTACATTATTAATTGTATTTATTATAAGTGGGTTAATATTCCTTGAGTACTTATTTCATAATGACAACCTTTTCCTTGTAATAGGACTACACACCAAATTATAATACTGCCCTCATTCAATGCTTGTTCATTAAAGCTACACTACAGAAATAGATATATTATACTGTTGCCCACTAGCACATTAAGGACCTCTCAATTTCTATTATAAAATCATTATTTTTCACGACTTGAGAACATATTTCAAAGAGATCTGGAACCAAAAATAAGAATACCAGGATTTAACCAGAGGCTACCCCCAAACCTAATTGTTCCTGCAGCTAATAATATTAATTTTCATCCTCATCTTATAAATACAAACTTACATAGACCAGAACAGTTAATCTTAGAGTGATGCCTACAGATCTGACATTTTAAAATAAGTTTACAAGCTTTTTTTTTGTTTATTTATTGCTTTTTAAAAACTAGTTATCAAAGGGAACATTGCAGATGTTGGTGAAAGGTTTCGATGAAAGAGAGGCCACAGAAGGCCCTCCATGGGGGTAGGTATATGGCACTTGCACACATTACCTGGGGGGAGGGAGGAGGAACTTCCGTGATGGTAATCACATCTCTATCGTCATGGGAATTGGCGCACTCAGAAATGTGCAATTCTGCTTTTCTCCCTGACAACACTTGCACATGACCAGGTCCCCAGATGTACCTCTTTCCTCTCTTGTTTTGTTGTCACCTCCATGACAAGAGAAAACAAAGATGAACCTCTTTGGAAAATGCTCAGGCTTTGGTGACCCTCCAGGAGAAGGAAGTTCCAAAGATGTGGAGCAGTCACCAAGAATACCTGGTGAGGGATATTTTGAGCTCCAGCAGTTCATTGTGTTTTATTTATTGTATTTTATGGTTTTACTGATGTTGTTTTGTAAACCACCACGAGCTGCCTTTGGCAGGAGGGTGCGGGGTAGTAAGTGATGGTAATAAATAAATAAATAAATAAATAAATACCTCTCTGTGTGCCTGTGTTGTAGGGTGCCTCAGTTGTTCTTAGGAAATGCAATGGAACGTGAGGGAGGAGGCATTTTGTTAGGAATGTAGGGTCTAAGTTGTTTATAGCTTTTTCTTGTTGTTGTAGGAGGAAAGCAGAATTGCACATTTCTACATGTGCTAATTCCTATGACAATAGAGATGTGATTGCCACATCACAAAAGTTTTCCCCCTACCTCCCAGGTAACATGTGCAAGCACCCATAGACAGGGCTATCTCTACTAACCTACATTTGTGTGATCTCCATCCACCTCCTTTCTTCCATATAAAGCAGAGGTGGAAAGTTCCCAACCTCAAGAGCCACATACCAAAATCTTCATATAGCCAAGAGCGACAAGAGAGACTTTACTTACACATGTATTATCTAGCCCCCAAACTCCAATTTAATAAACTTTACTACTTGGTAAACTATACTCTACCATTTTAGAAGTGATCAAACTTACTTCTAGTTACGGCTGGATTCAGTGCTTCTCACACACACCACCAGTAGGGTGGCCATACCTCCCGATTAAAAGAGGACACTTATGAAAATTACATGGTGCAGGGCTGCACTGGAACCAATGCAGCCCTGCAATATGTATTTTTCAAGTGTCCTCTTTTAAAGGGGAGGTATGGCCACCCTAACTACCAGTGAAGCAGGAAGCACAGCACACCGACACCCCAATCTTAGCGAGAGCCTGGAGAGGAAAGCGGTGCTCCCCAGACATTAGTCATTTCATTCAGAGCTCCCCTGCCAGATTTACCACAAAGTTTCACCCAGAGGCTCCCCCTTCTTCCAACAGCAGCCTGTCTCTCATGGGGCGCAGCTCGTCATATGCACAGACAAGACCCCAGCTGCTACTTCCTATCATAACAGCCAGGGTTTGGCCACCCTTGCTATAAAGTTGCCCACACTCCTAATTTCTGAGTATTCACTGCATTTTACCCTAGCATCTACTGCCTGAATTCCCCACCAAGCTATCCTGAAACACTGTTCCCATCTAAACTAAAGCTCTGTGGCTGGTTAGTTGGGTGAATTTTAGGATCCTGCAACTGTAGAGAAAAGGGGACCTCTGCAACCACATCAGTGGAGAAAACAAAAGTAGAAGTGGGTGGCAGAAGAAAGAGAATGAGCAAGTGAGGAGCTAGAAATGCTGTTTTAGTCTGGAAGGTTTTTCTTCTCTCTCTCTCTCTCTTCTGCAAGAAAAGATCATGCTAGAAAACAAGCCAAGAACCTTTTATTCGGGAAAATTAGTTAGGGATGAAAATAGAAAGAAAAGAAAGCAAGAGGCGCAAAACTTCCGAACTGATGATTTTTGGGAAGTGAAGGTTCTTCGATTTTATATAATTGGCCAATATACCTTTGTAATTTCTGAGAGAACATGTGTCATTACTTCAAACTATAGTAACTCAATAGTTCGTATTTTTACTTTTTTCTTTAAGCAAAAATAAATGTTATAATGAGCTTCAAGCATTTAGAACAGGAGTGAAAGTATTTTTGTGTGTTATAAACTGAAACAGGCTTTTGTAATCTTGAGGCTAGACTACTGCAATGCTCTCTATATGGGGCTGCCTTTGAAGACTGTTTGGAGATTGCAGCTGGTGTAGAATGTGACAGTCCATCATCTGATGGGGGAGAAGTGTCACCAGAAGCACATTATACCAGTGCTCAAAAGCTTGCACGGGCTGCCATTAGCATTCCAGGCACAATTCAAGCAAGGTGCTGGTTTTGACCTGTAAAGCTTGGACCCTACATATCTAACAAAATGCCTCCTCCCTTGTGTTCCATTACATTCCCTAAGATTAACCGGGGCATCCTACAACACGGGCACACAGAGAGGTATTCTTGGTGACTACTCCACATCTTTGGAACTCCCATCCCCTGGAGGATCACCAAACCTGAACATTTTCCAGAGACTATGCAAGATCTATTTATGTGGCCAAGCTTTTAGTGGGTGAGACAGGGTTTGGCAGGTGAGGGTTGGAGTGAAAGATTCCAATGACACGTCATAAAGTAGCCTTACCCAACTGGGGTAAAGATGCCTATGGCAGGGAAACTCGTGTGCTCGAAGCGCTCTTGCCCATCGCGCATGGCCACATCATGACTGGGGAGTGGTATCTCAGTTGGGCTGGGGAAGAGGCAGGGCAGGGCCGGGCACTCACTCATGTGGCGGAGGCTGCCCTGACCATTGTGGCAGCTCCGGCAGAGGCTAGCTTGCCCAGCTTCCCTGCAACCATTTCCCCATGCGGGTCCCACAGCATGGCAGCTGCGATTGCCTGCCACGAGGCCACTTGGGGACCAGGCTGCCACAGCTCATCTAACCACATCCTCAGTTTCAGAAAGAGGAGAGAATGGATAATATTTCATATCACACAGCTATACAATTGTATAGCAACTTGATGTCTTAAAATTGTTTGTTCTTTTGGATCAGTACAGTGAAAGCTCAAACAATATGGTGCCAAGAAAGCTATTTTATTTTATACAAGCATACAAAAGATAATAAAAGCATCTCACATCCCTTTATACACTCTGGGGAATGCCTACACCGGCTGCAAGATGATCCCCAGGTTCTGCTGCTCTCACTCAACACATCTGTGCAGTGGCCAACAGTGAAGTTCTTTCAAAGATAGGACGCCAGCTGCTGTCTCTTATAGTATTCTGGTGTTACACACTCACTTCTACAAATCCTGCACATGTGCAATCAATTCCAACTAGTGCAGCTGCATCTTTTCTGCCTGCGTCATTCTCAACTTCCCAATTAAGCTCACTACTGATAAGGGCTTCCCATAAAGTTTAGTTACTTGGCCTTGACATTCTGAATAACTTATACAATACAAGGAAGTTGCCAAAGAGGCTTACATAAGATACATCCAGTGCATGAAATGAGTTGCCAGTTCTCAATTTTTACATTACATATATGTTTTACACATATGTCAATCAAGATGGATTCTACAGCATATACAGGCCAAAATAAGCTATATAAATGCGTGCTAATCTGGCTCCACCGGTGCACAAAGGTCTTCTCGCAATCTTTTCACTACACTTGAGTCCTCAAGGATGGAGTGTAAATGGCTTGTGGCTAGGGAGGCAGATGACACCTCTAAGGGGTTCTAAGATATACAAAGGACTTCTTGAGAAAAAGGAAGGAGTAAACAAGTACACTTCAGGTACATTACACAACATGCTAGATGCACAGTATCTAATGTAAGTTCAGTTTGAACCATTACTGTGTCTATATTAAAAATAATTGGTTAAACTCTGATTCACATGTCACAGTGGATACCTAAAGGCCTCAAATTGTTCATAATTTTTCATTTATAAAATCAATTTATTCCATATCAGAAAGGATAATTGGCCAGGAAAAATACTGATAGTCACATTTGAATTATTAAATCTATAAACCAGAAAATCCAAAGTTATGCTATACACACCATTACTTTTTGTTTATTTGTTTGTATATAGCACCCCCCTGCCATGGCACTCGAAGCACCTCACATAGAACTAATTAATGGAACTTTTAATCCTCATAACAACCCTGTACCACCTTTTGCGCATGGAGTATTTGATATTACTGTATACAAGGTAAAGTAATATAAGTTAGTAATTAGTACAACTTCTAATACCTCTAAACTGAAAGACAACATGAAATACAAACTAAGAGGTGCTATCTTCCATCATTAGTCAATGTTAAGAACAGAATTACTGGGCATGTTGATAAACATGGCATAACGGGGAAGAGTCGACATGGATTTAGCAAAGGGAAGTCATGCCTCACTAATCTATTGGAAGTTTTTGAGGGTGAAACTAAACATGCAGATTATAGCATATCTAGATTAGGTCCCTCACAAGACACTCTTGAGGAAATTAAATATCATGGGATAGGAGGCAGTGTCCTATCATGGTTTGGTAACCGGCTAAAGCATAGGAAGCAAAGAGTAAGACTAAAGACTAAATGGTCAGTTTTTGCAGTGCCCCAGGGATCTCTACTGGAACCAGTGTCATTATTAATGATCTGGAAAAAAGTAGTAAAAAGTGAGGTGATCAAATTTGTAGATGACACAGTTATTCAAGGTAGTTAAAATCAGAGCAGATTGTGAAGAATTACAGGAGGATCTTGTGAGACTGGGTGACTAATGGCAGATGAAATTTAATGTGGACAAGTGCAAAGTGATGCACACAGGGAAAAATATCCAAACTATGTACACAATTCTGGGTTCTAAATTAGGGGGTTACCACTCAGGAAAAGGACTTTGGAGTCACTGTGGACAATACATTGAAATCCCAAGCTCAATATGCAGCAGTGGCCAAAAGAGCAAACAGAAGATTGGGAATTATTCAGAAAAGGATAGAGAATAAAACTGAAAATATCATAATGCCGCTATATAAATCTACGGCACAAGCACACCTTGACTGGTGTGCAGTTTTGTTGCCCCATCTCAAAAAGATATCGCAGAACTAGAAAAGGTACAGATTTAAGGCAACAAAAATGGTAAAGGGCATAGAATGGGTCTTGTATGAAGAAAGGCTTGATATGTTAGGATTCTTTAGCTTGGAGAAGAGATGACAGAGGGGATACGATAGAAGCTTATAAAAT
This sequence comes from Sphenodon punctatus, assembly GCA_003113815.1. Taxonomy (NCBI): domain Eukaryota; kingdom Metazoa; phylum Chordata; class Lepidosauria; order Sphenodontia; family Sphenodontidae; genus Sphenodon; species Sphenodon punctatus. The sequence continues at coordinate 4,654,386 of QEPC01003743.1, read as the reverse complement.
CATAAGTGGTGTGTAACAAGTTAATCAGGAACTGTTATTTACCCTCTCAAATAGTACTAGAACTAGGGGACACTGCATGAAACTAGCTGGTAGCAGATTTAAAACAAAACAAAAAAAGTATTTTTTCCACTCAATGCACTAAGTTGTGTTTTTTTTTTACTCTATGTACAATTAACTTATGGCATTTATTGCCAGAGGATGTGGTCAAGGCCAGTAGTATAGCCAAGTTTAAAAAAGAACTGAGTAAGTTCTTGGTGAGTAGGTCCATTAACAGCTATTAGCCAAGTAGATTTAGGGGACATAACTTCTTACTGTCAGGAACTAGGAGTGATCAACAGAGAATGAACTGCCCATTGTGACCTGTGACACTTCTCCCAAGTGACCGAGATTAGTCACTGTCAGAGATAGGATGCTGGGCTTGATGGACCATAGGTCTGACCCAGTATGGCACTACTTATGTTCTTATAAGCTGAGTAGAGCTGAAACAAGTACCCGCAAAAATCGGTCTACTCGTCAAATTTGCAGTACTCATTTTGACTCAAAACTTTTGGGTACTTTTTGGAACCCAAAACTGTAGTCCACAGGATAACTGATCAAAAGACCACTGTCGTTCCAATTTTTCAACTTCCAGTCATGGAATTCTGATTTCCAGTCCCAGACTTCCAAACATGTTTTGGATTTTTGGGTACCCAAAAACCAAAATTTCAGGTGTTTTGGCATTCAAATGGAGAGCCAGTGTGGTGTAATGGCTAAGTTCATAGTACTTGGATGACACCCTGGTTCTAGTCTCATCTTAGCCAGAAACTCACTGTGTAACTGGATCAGTTACATTAGTCTCTCAGCTTAACTTACCTCACAGGGTTGTTGTGAGGATTCAAAAGTTGTGCTAGTTAGATGTAAAACGCTCCAAGTGCCACGGCAGGAGGGCTGCGATATAAAATAAAGATTATTAATTAATTATTATTATTATTATTATATTTAGGTACCTAAAATTTCAGATATTACCTATGGGTACCAAATCAAGTACCCATCTCCAGCTCGAGAGTTGAACCATTATTTCAATGGCTGGAGAATTGCACCATAAGTGTGGGACAAATCAGTCAACGCTTCTGCTGGCATAAACTGGGTCACTGGATGCAATGGGAAGGAAGTCACAACAATGCACAGTGGGTTAAAGCTTCTCTTCTTCTTGGAGTTTGTCTGGGGCCAGAGCAGCCTAAAAAGCAGGTAATGCTGTCTTTTCAGAGACTTGCCAAGGCAGTTAGCAAATATGCAGATATGCAATACTAATAGTCCCCGACAGTTTTATTTCGTCAGATGTCAAATACAAAATAAAGATGACCCTGACCAAACTGACCACAGACTAAAGCTGCTCTTGACCAGCAGAACCCTCTCAAGGTTCAACGTGGAAATGGTGCCTAGACACCTTCAGTTGTGCAGCGGACTTCCTGAGTGCAAAAGAAGTGTAATTTACCCCTGCCTACAGAAATGAGAATATATCCAGCTCACCCCTGGATGAGTGATCTGAAGATTCAGATAATCTAACATACAGAGCGCACTTTGTTGAATATGAAGGAGAGGTTCAAAGTTGCTAAGGTTAACCACCACCAATCAGGTAAATTGGTTTACACTGCATCTGAATATGTGATGCTCCAGATATCCCAACTTAACTATTTAAAAACACCTTTTATCTTGTTATCTGACTCTGCAATAAGCATTGCATCATTGTGCATTAAAGTTAGTAGAAAAGTAATATTACATCTTGCATCTAGGAATCTGAAAGTACGTTTCTGATGTGTTTAGACTCATAATGCTCCTGTGAAATAGAAGCATTATGCACTTCATAAGAAGCTTCTTTTTTTTTTTGCTTCGCTCGAGATTTTTTTAAAAAAAGAATCCTGCAACTACTATGTGTTAACTAAATTTCTTTAAAGAAGTCAAGAGACAAATAACTAGAGCTTATGGGGAGGGGAGGGGATAAAATTGTATTTATCTCAATGAAAGAGAAAACTCAATTTCTGAACTGGTAAAATACACTATTTACCAAGGTTCAAATATTTCAAGACAGAAAATGGCATTTGATTAACCAACAACAAAAATCACCAACCAGTAAAAATGCACATGAGAAATTGAATCCAAGGCACATTTTTAGAAAGTTATACGGACCTCTAAACAGGTGTTTATAAAGAGGTTCTTCCTCAAAGAATAATTATCGCATTACTATCACACCACCACCACAGATATTTCTTCTGGACATGGGGTGAGAACTATATAAACCAACTGAAATCAAATCCAGACAAGACTGAAGTGATGATGGTTGCCTGACCCTGTGATCTGGAGGAGATTGGGACTTCCATCATTGATAGGGTCTGTCCTCCCCTGGTTACTCAGGTTTGGAGCCTTGGGGTGATCCTGAATCCTTAGCTGAACACGGAACATCGAGTTGCAGCTGTGACCAGAAGCCTTTAACCCGTTCTACCTAGTAAGAAGGCTGGGTCCCTTTCTTTCAGATATGGATCTGGCCACCATCATCCATGCCTTCATTACCTCGAGGCTGGACTACTGCAAAGCGTTCTATGCGGGGCTGTCCTTGAAGACTGTTCGGGGTCTGCAGCTCATGCAGAACATGGCAGCCCACCTCTTCACAGGAGTGGGTTGCCAGGAGCACAATACACCAGTACTTTAGAGTCTGAGCTGGCTGACAATAGCGTTCTGGGCACAATTCAAGGTGCTACTTTTGACCTATAAAGCCCTCAACACTCTGGACCCTACATACCTAAAGGACTACCTTCCTCTTTCTGTCCCTCCGAGACCCCTAAGATCAGACAAGAGCACCCTCTTACAAGTTCCAACATCGCCCCAGGTCTATATGATCCAGGCACGCAGAGAGGTGTTCTCAGTGGCTGCTCCACAGTGGCTTCCCTTCCCCTGGAGGTCCGTCTAAATCCTAGCCTGGACAACTTCCTGAGACAGTGCAAGGCGTATTTATTTGGCCAGGCATTTATTTGACCAGGCATCAGCTTTAACAAGACAAACAATGAGAGACCTGCAAGAGTAGTAGACCCAAGTTTTCTACAGTTAACACAAGTTAACAGGATTTTTCCATTATAAATCAGGCCATCTCTCCACTTCAAGTGTACTGGTTATGAAATTTGGAGTCTTGCGGCCTCAAGCCCATCAAACTTAGCTGAAATTGGCTATTAAGTAGGACATACACACCCATGAACATAAGCCTCATTTCTGTAGGAAAGGAGGATAAAAAAAGCCAAGCCATCTTAAGAAGTTTCTGTGTAATCATTTTAAATTGCATTTCATTATGGAAAGACTGTTTCAAAGGCAATTTAGCATCCACTGAAATGTCCGAGTGAAAAGCATTGGAGTCTTAGTTCGTTTCCCATGGTAGCAACAATGCATGTTTCCTTACACCACCAGAACATGCCTTAATTCTCTCTGGACAAGGTAGTCCAGTCTCCATGCTTATTCAATCTTTAATTTCCCACCAAAACTGCCAACAAGAGTATTGATTGCAGTAGAATTACACTAAAGATTGGGACAAAGAAGTTCTGATGATATATTTTTAATGAACCAACTTCTGTTGGTAAGGATATACAAGTTTTTGAGCCACACAAGACTCTTCATCAGGCAATAGGTAAATCAGAATTAAAGATTGGGATATCCATAAATGGTTTGCTAAAAGAGCAAGAATGTACTGTATATACGCACATGCAACAATCAATGAAAGGAAAACAGTGCTTCTACTAAATAAGAAATGTTTTGACATAGAATGATCTTATGGATTTAATGAGCTCTTTTAAAGCTCCTTGGATTATTTTGCCTTACGAATAATGGGACTTTTGTTCCTTATCTATACATAAAGTACAAACATTCTCACACCTTCTAATTTTTGGGGAGATATACTTGTAGCCATTGTTTATTACACAGGAACAACTTCATCTGATCCAAAACCCTGAAAAATAAAACCTAGGAGACCAAACATTTTTAACAAATGTTTTAAATCTCAACAAAATCACAGTCTTTTCAGTTTAACATGAAAAGATGTGTGGTTCTCTTTTAACTTAAGAAACATGCATTATGTATGTCCTATTAACAAAATCAACCTATTTGTAAAAGGTAAGAGAGTGCCCTAAGCTAAATCAACACTATGGAGCTCTCCAATCTGAAAGAGAAATTCCAGAAACAGAAAATGTGCTTGTCTGAAACAAGATTAATTTAGTATGCACCTCTGTCACATGACTATCTTTAAAATGAATATATTTTTGCAGTGGCAAATAACCAGCAGTTTCCTATAGCTGTGATTCAACACTCATTAAAGCTGCTAACAAGTTTTTGCTTATTACAAACTTAATTTTAGTTTCATTTACTATTGCTGAAACATCCGTTTAGTATAAATTTCAATAATTTAAAAGCCATGTTCATATATTACGGGATATGCTGTTTCAACAGCCATTGCTTACGTCAATTTTAACAGCATTCGGAATAATAGCTGTATATTCTGTGCAGTGTTTATTGTCAGCATCTGGTTAACAAACTGACAAAGAAAACTACTAGTTCCACAGGCAACTTGGGGGGGGGGGGGGGAAGGATTAATAAAATGTTATATACTGTGCCACTATTTTTGGAAATTAGCGTAAAAACAAAATTCATGGCTAATAATAGCATAAAATAAAGTACAAAGTAATATTCACAGTTGTACCAATCATCTGAGGTTGCAGAGGTCTGTACCAAGCATCTGAGGTTGTGAAGTCCTAAAACCACATTTTATTGTTCAATACTCAAAGTAGCTCCCAAATGCATCCAAGCTATTCCTTCAGCTGCTGTGTGTCAGCTGCTCTCTCTCTGTAGTATTTCTTCACTTTGACCAGTTGAGAATCCTATTTGGATCTATGTGCTCAGTCAGTCTCAAATGTCAGGCTGGGTGGAATAGAAAGGCTGTGGAGAGGAATTGAGCAGAAGTCTCTGTCTATGGCCCTTTTTAAACGGGCTGCTGCTGCTGCTGCGGGGGGGGAAATCAATGTGTGCGCAGCGTCGGGGGGGGGGGCATGGTGCACACAGACGCACTCTGATCACCCCACGCACGGAGAAACCGCCGTTTTGGCCAACAGGGATTTTTCCTAAATCTCAGATTTCAGTGTCAGTCCCATAATTTAATCAATTACTGATTCAATAACTAACACAACAAGAATCACTGTTGTAGCTGTTATAGTTTTCATGAAAATATACTTTAAATTTTGGCTGGAAACTAGAGAGGCTGAAAACGACCCACTGGTGGCTGAATGGCTGATGCCATCATTAGTCTGTTCTTCCAGAGAGCTCACTGCTAAGCTGTGTCCCTTTGCAGGCCACAAAATCTTGACACAAGATTACAGGCCTTTAAGGTGACACGGTCGCAGGGTGGAAGTTGGGGAGAGACTCTCTTCCCCCTCGCACAACCCTAGGAATGTGTAGGAAGGGGTGAATTGGTGGGGAGAGAAAGCAGGTGAGAGGGATTGCTACATTTGAGTGAAGGGAGAGTTCATGGAAAGTGTAGTCTGACGTGTGTTTGTGGGTCTTGCTTCTCTCCCTTGTGGCAGAGAGATTCCCCCCCCCCTCGGGGGGGGGGAGGGGGCAGTAGCAGAAGTGATCAGAGCAGAGGGGTTGCCGCTAGACTGCAGAAAGAGGGAAGTGGTGGGTGGATTGTAGCTCCTTTCACTTGCTGGCTCACTCCTGACAGAGAGTTCTTTAATCCTAAATGTGTGGGGACAGGCTGCAGTTGTTCAGTCCAGGGTTTGTGCATCTAGGGATATGGGGCAGATTTAGTAGGGGGTGTCTAGATCTTCCCCTTGGATTATCAGCTCCGGGATCATGGGCAGGCGTTGCTGTGTGTCCAGCAAAGACTGCAGCCTTAATAGTCAAATTAGAATAAAACAGCTTGTCTGTGCAGGGCTAGCAGTATCAGGTTAACCAACAATTTTTTGTTCTATGCAACTCCTGGACCGGTATAGGAGCCCTGTCAGGGCAGGGTGGGTTTTTTTAGGTGGCTTCCATAAAGCAATCTCAGCCTTGCATCACCAGTTTCAACCCCTCCCCTCTCTCTCTCCCCTTCCCCTCCTTTGAGGCTCACTCCCTACGCCTCTACTTCTCTCTCCACCTCTGTGTTATGGTTATCTACCCCCTCTACCCCTTCCCGCCCCGGCTCCCTCGCCTCCTCGATCTCCAAGTTCGAGTCCTGGCTCACCCTATTCCTCTCTGATGACATCCCCACACTCATCCTTGCCAACTTCAATATTCATGTTGATGCACCCTCTCAGCCTTGCATCGCCCGTTTCCTCTCCTTAGCCTCTTCCTTTAATCTCCACCTCTGGACTAGCTCCCCCACCCACACTGATGGTCACTCTCTTGATCTAGTGTTCACTAGGAACTGCTCTGTCACCGATCTCTCCTTCGAGCCCCATCCCATATCTGACCATTTCCTTGCCTCCTTCAACCTCTCCCACTGCTTCCTCCTCTTCCCCATCTCCCCGTCCCTTCCGCGATCTGCAGGCCATTGTGCCTCAGGACTTTGCCTCCTCCCCTCAGTCTTCTCCTCCCCCGAGTCTGCCATCTCCACTTTCAACTCCTCTCTCGCCTCCACCCTCAACTCCCTTGCCCCCCTCTCTTCCCACCCAACTCGCTCCCATAACTCTCGCCCTTGGCTCACCCCCACCAATCGCCATCTCCGCTCCTGCACCCAGGCTGCTGAACGCCTCTGGCGCAAATCTCAGTACCGCGCTGACTTCCTCCACTTCAAGTTCTGCCTCTCATCGCTCAACTCTGCCATCTCCCTCGCTAGACCTGCTCCGGGACCCTCGCCGCCTCTTTTCCACCTCTGACTCCCTTCTCAAACCACCCTGTCCTCCTCCTCCCTCTTTGCTCAGGAATCCCCCCACTCTCCCTCCTCCCCCCATCTCTCTCCTGTCCTCCTTCCCTCCCGCCTCCCTTGAGGAAATCTCCTCCCTGCTTTCCTCCTCCAACCCCTCCACTTGCCCCCTGGACCCCATTCCTTCCTGCCTCCTGACCTCCATTGCTTTCACCATCGCCCCTCCCCTCCTGCACATCATCAACCTCTCCCTCTACCGGCTCCTTCCCTTCTGCCTTTAAACGCGCCACTGTCTCCCCCATCCTCAAAAAGTCCACTCTGGATTCCTCAGAACCCTCTAATTACCATCCTGTCTCGCTCCTCCCTTTTGATTCCAAGTTCCTTGAACGGGTTGTCTACTCCCGTTGCCTCGACCGCCTCTCCATCAACTCCTCCCTTGACCCCCTCCAGTCTGGCTTCTGCCCCCTTCACTCCACTGAAACTGCTCTTGCTAAAATCACCAATGATCTCCTTGTGGCTAAATCCAACTGCCTTTACTCTATTCTTGTCCTCCTTGATCGCTCTGCTGCTTTCGACACTGTTGACCACTCGCTCCTGCTTGAATCGCTTCACTCCCTAGGATTCTGGGACTCTGTCCTTGACTAGTTTTCTTCCTACGTTTGTGACCGCTCCTTCAACGTATCTCTTCCTAAATCCTACCCCTCCTTCTCCCTATCCCTCTCGATCAGGGTTCCCCAATGCACTGTCCTTGGCCCTCTCCTCTTCTCTATCTACACCCAATCCTTAGGCAAACTCATTGCCTCCCATGGTTTCCAATACCACCTATACGCTGACGACACTCAACTCTCTCTCTCCACTCCTTCCCTCTCCCCCTGTTGAAGCTCATCTCACCAACTGTACCTCCGATGTCTCAACGCCAACTCAAACTAAACATGGCGAAAACTGAACTCATCTTCCCTCCCAATCCTTCCTCTCCCTCTTCCCTGTCAATTGCCATTGACGGGGTCTCCATCCTCCCTGTCCCCCAAGCCCGTAGCTTGGGCTTCATCTTCGACTCGCACCTTACCTTCAAACCCTACATTGACTCTGTTGCCAAGTCCTGCTGCTTCTTCCTCCACAACATTGCTAAGATCCGCCCTTTTCTGTCTGTCTCCTCTGCCAAAACTCTCATCCATGCCCTAGTCATCTCACGTCTTGACTATTATAACCTCCTCCTCGCTGGCCATCCCCGCTCTCACCTTTCTCCCCTCATCCCTGTTCAAAACTCTGCTGCCAGGATCATCCACCTAGCCCGTCGCTTTGACAATGTACAGCCTCTCCTCTCCTCTCCCCACTGGCTCCCCCTTCCTGAGCGTATTCTGCACAAGCTCGTCTTAACCTACAAAGCCCTTCACAACCTCGCTCCCCCCTACCTCTCTGCCCTGATCTCCCTCCAAACCCATCTGAGCACTCCGCTCCTCTTCCATCCCCTCCCTCACCCTTCCACGCCTTAGTCCCTTCTCCCTCTCTGCCCCGCACGCCTGGAACTCCCTCCCTGCCCACATCCGCCTTGCCCCCTTCCTTTGTACCTTCAAGTCCCTCCTCAAAACCCACCTCTTCTGCTCCGCACTTCCTAACTCCTGCTAATCATCCCCACCCAGGATTATCCCCCACCTGTTATCTGCAAACTCCCAATGTTCTGTAACCAAGCCAAGAATGTGTACCTGAGTTCTCGCATCCTCATGAATGTTGCTCGAGAGCTTACAATCTAAAGACGGGGGAGGGGAGACAGGGAAGGGGGAAACCGAGGGAGAGACAAGGGGTGCGACATTCATGAGGATGTGAGAGCTCAGGTACACGTGCTTGGCTTGGTTACAGCAGATTGGAAGTTTGCAGATAAAAGGTGCTTAGCTGGAGTTTGGAAGGGTGGAGCGGAAGAGGTGGGTTTTGAGGAGGGACTTGAAGGCGTGGAGGGTGGGGGCAAGGCAGATGAGGGCAGCTTATTTTTCTTTAAAGGTAGTCATCAAAATCCACCTTGTACACATATATTTGATCCATGCCCACTGACTGCATAACAAAATTCAAAAATCCAACACATCATGTCACTGCAGTAGTGCAAAAGTCTCAATCCAAGCCATGGATACTTGTGATTTTTACATGCAGACACCACGCCAAAGTGCAAAAACGTATATTTGATACCACATTTTAAGTGTTTGGACCACTACTTCATACATAACTACACATCTGCCATATATAATCTTCCATGCATATTTTGTGAAACAACTATTACCTACATACAACTAAAAAGCATTGGAATGATAGACTTCAGCAAAGCAGAGGCGGCCCTACATTCAGGGCTCCTGGGCGGTTCCCCACAAGCAAACCCATGGCCACTGCTGCACTCACCAGCTTGCTGGCTGCGGTGGCAGTGGCTCCCTCGGCACACCTACCGCATTGCTCATCTTGTCTTTCTGCTCTCTGCTGCTGCTCCCTTTAAAGTTTAAATCGCCCTCCCTGGGCAGGTCAGCCAGCAGCACGGTGCTCCTGTGGCTGCAGTGCCTGGGCTGTCAATCAGCTTCGACTTCTAGCTAAGCCTGCCTGCCTTAAGTTCTGCTCCCCGCCCTCAGAGAAGACGATGGAGCCCAATCATACCTGGCCATTCCAGCTGGTGCCCACTGCACTAACTGCCTCACCTCACAGTGTCTGACCACATGCATGTGCCACGCTGCTGGAGACTTCCCCCTCACTGGGGAAGCTCAGCCTTGCTGGGAGCCTCAGGCAGTGGCCAATGCATGCGCAAGACTCTGGTGGGCAGGTGGCTCGGCAGCCGCATTGGGAGGGGAGGGGAGAGGGAGCAGCACACAAGTGGGTGGGTGGGAGGGAGCTGGGAGTGAACTAGCGGAGCAAGCTGGAGGCATAGCGGAGGAGCCTGCCTGGTGCAGCTACACACCCTAGTATCACCAGGTCAGATTCGGAATTGACACCCTTAGGGGGAGGGGGCTGGACAGAGACAGCGGGACAGCAAGTGTGAGCATGGGATTTTTCCCCTCTCGCACATGCTCACTTGTGCTTAGGGGCAGGCATGGAGGCGGCGCTTTGAGAATTCCTTTAAGAACCCTCCAACTTAAAAAAACACCACCACATTTTTGGGCGATGGAGCCAATCTCAGGGCCAGAAAAAACTGCACTCTGTGACTGAGGGGCGGAGGAACTGGGAGCCAGACCCAGACCTCATGCAAAAGCAACACGTGGCTGCACTCTGCAGCTGGCTCCAGATAGCAAGTTGGCTCCCCTTTTCTGGGCTGGATGGCTGGCGGTTGAGCTGAGGTTTTATCAGGTCTGACTCAGAGGTCGCTACGGCCAGGTAAGAGAAGAGCAATTTTAATCCCTTTTAATCTGTGGGCTTGCTTAATTTTAGTGGTTTCGGAGAAAATGAAAATCATGTATTATAATTGGTTGGCATTAATTTTAATTCTCAGTGGGGTACCTTACTCTGTCTGGGCTCCTTCTTAGTTTCTTCAAGCTTGATGTAAAAGAAATCTGTTCAAGTTTGAATTTCTGTGGTTTTGGGGTTTGAATCCAAATGATGATATAGTGGGAGAAAAATTCTGCATGATTTGCATTTCAATCTTCCTCACTCAGCATGTACTGAACTGGGGTGTTTATGGTGACAGTGTTACTGCCTGTGTTTGGGGTTTATTTTAAGCTTGATGTGAATGAAATCTGTGGTTTGGGGTTTGAATCCCAATCATGGTTGAATTTAATGGGAGAACTTCTCCCTGGTTTGCATTTCAATCCTTAATATCAGATGCAAAAAGAACCCTGTGGCTTTGGATTTTAATCCCAGTGGTTTAATGGGACACTTTGAATTTTGCCCCCCGCTCTACTTTGAAGGATTTTTTCCATATATTTTTTCGCTTATTCACTGGTCCGGGAGTTTTCAGCTTGTAGGAAAGACTGAAAGTGCTACATCTCAGGGGTGAAGTATATTTTCCCTTTCAGGGAACAAATGGCAGCATTTATGGCAGGTGTGCATTTTAGGATTCCACATAATGCTGTTGGGATTTCCTGCATTTTCCATGCATTTTGGCGTGCAAAACTCTATGTGGTATTTATGGTGTGACACTTAGGATTTCACATGATCCTGTTGGGTTTTGCAGAATTTTCTGTGCATTTTAGTTGTAGCCTATGCCCATTTCAGATATTGTAATGTTACCTGAATTGCACCTTAAGTAAGGTATTGGAAATTTCTATAATATGGTCTAGCTGTTACAGTACTTCTGTTTTCTCCGCTATTGTACTCCTGCCATTGAACACATTCAGGTTATTGGAGACAGGTTCCTGCCCAGTGGGCTTACAAGCTAAGAAGGACAAGTCGTGTTTGCACACATGCATACTGGACCCACTTGGCTGTTGTGGTTTGCTAAAACTGCTACCCTTGTGTGCGCATGTTCTATTCAATTGATCATGATCATGTAAGTGTTCAATTTTAGGATTGGCTCCACCCAGCATTGGCCCTGTTCATCTCTGAGCTGGCCCCATCCACTGCCCCACCAGCCGCCACTGCAACAAGGACTATTTAAGAACTTAATGTAGTCGTTCCATTGTTATCATACATAGGCCAACACCCCTATTATAGAGTGATTCTTTAAGCATTGCCTATTCTAGTAAGGTTGTGCTAACCAGAATTATTGTTTTCCTGCCATCTCTTCTTTTTATCAGTGATGCAGTGTACTGCATTTCTTTGTGGAGAAGTGTGTTTCCATGTGTTTGTGCACAGTGAAACACTTATGTCTTTTGGGTCTTTCCATCAAAACCTACTTAGCAGAGGTGTTTTCTCTGTTGTCCATGATTGTTACAAAGGGTCGGTCCACACTGTAAGACAGGCAAGGAATGAGGCCTGATTCACACATTTATTTTATTTTATTATATTTCTACCCCACCCCTCCTGCAAGCAGCTCGGGGTGGCTAACACATTTTAAAAAACAGCTTTTAAAAACATTTAAAACAGTTATAAAAATCTCACAAATAAAACAGGGAAAGGACAACAAGAAAATATAAAAAATAATAAAGGGTAGGAGGATAAAAACCCAGCACATAAACATACAGGCACATTAGAGTGTAGTGTGGCACCCCCAGAATGAAGGCATTTTTAATTAACCCCTCGTTAAAAAAAAACAACCCTCCCTATAAAGTAGCAGAAAACTGGTCCATCAGCAAGTGTGCTAGGCTACAACCTTTTTGGTCTGAAGCACTAGTTTTCTTCAAGCAAGCAGGTTTTTTACATTGCTTTAAGGAAGTCACCTAAAAAAAACCACCCTGCCCTGACAGGGCTCCTATACCAGGAGTTGCATAGAACGAAAAATTGTTCATTAACCTGTAAACCTGATACTGCTAGCCCTGCACAGAGAAGCTATTTTATTCTAATTTGACTATTAAGGCTGCAGTCTTTGCTGGACACACAGCAGCGCCTGCCCACTGCCCATTATCCCGGAGCTGATAATGCAAGGGGAAGATCTAGACACCCCCTACTGAATCTGCCCCATGTCCCCAGATGCACAAACCCTCGACTGAACAACTGCAGCCTGTCCCCACACATTTAGGATTAAAGAGCTCTCTGTCAGGAGTGAGCCAGCACGTGGAAGGAGCCAGAGGCAACCCCTCTGCTCTGATCACATCTGCTGCCCCCAGAGAAGCAAGACCTCCAAACACACACGCCAGACTACACTTTCCATGAACTCTGTCTTCACTCAAATCTAGCAATCCCTCCTGTTTTCTCTCCCCACCAATCCACATTCCTAGGGGTGTGCGAGGGGGAAGAGCCCCTCCCTGCTCTCTCCTAGGGTTGCCATACTTCCCCTTTAATCCAGGTCGCTTATGAAAAATACATGGTGCAGGGCTGCACTAGTTCCAGTGCAGGGCTCTATTGGAATCAATGCAGCCCTGCACCATATATTTTTCATAAATGACCTGGATAAAAGGGGAGGTATGGCAGCCATACCCTCTCCCAAACTCCCACCCTGCAACCATGTCACCTTAAGGGCCTATTGTCTTCCAGGCCCGATTCAAGGTGTTGATGTTGACCTATAAAGCCCTAAACAGCCTGGGCCCCACTTACCTGAGGGACCGCCTCAGGCCGGGACGGCAGCCAGTGTTTACCAGGTGGCGACGATGGGGAGGTCATTCTGGGTGGCTACTCCTAGGCTGTGGAACTCCCTCCCAACAGAGGCCTGCCTAGCCCCAGACCCCTCCCCCCCCCGTCTTTCCAAAGACAGCGTAAGACCTGGCTGCTCCACCAGGCCTTTGGGGAGGGAGACAGGCAGGGTTTGAGGGGGGGGGGGGAAGAGAGGTGTTTTTGTGTTTGTATTTGGTTCTGCTCTTTTAATAGGTTGAATAAGTTTAATTTTATGTATTTGATTTTAATTGTTGAATTGTCTTATTTTTTGCATTTTATTGTGAGCCACCCCAAACTGCTATGGTGAGCAGGAGGGTGCAGGCTATAAATGGGTCTAAATAAAATAAAATACATAAATAGTCTTGTGTCAAGATTTTGTGGTCTGCAAAGGGACACAGCTTAGCAGCAAGCTGGCTGGAGGAACATACTAACGATGTCATCCCCAGGAAAACGCCAAAGAAACATGGGGTGGCAGCCTTACCCAAAGTGAAGTACGGCAGCCCAACTCAAGGTAGCATGCCACCACTCGTGGGCCCAGTCCATGCCTGACCCACCACATGGCGAGGCCTGCTGCAGGGTTTTGGGTGGCAGCTGATGGCGTCATTCCCATACTGCCACATCACAGCCGGGATAGGGGCAGACCGAGGGAGGGTGGAGCACCTGGGTGTGGTGCCCACGTCTGGCCTGTTCCAGGGCGTGCTGGGACAGCCAACAGTGGCCCACCCGATTTACCCGCAGGGGGAGCCAACCATCTGCCCTGTTCTCTGTGCTGGCCCCCAAAGTATGGCTGCTGCAATTGCCCACCCTGGGGCGTGGGGGGGAATCAAGCCCTCCCAACTCATGTGGCTGCACCTTGTGCAAAATATTTGCAGGGTTAGTGTCTAGTAACTCAGTCTCACAAAATCTTCAATGGGTAAAGAACAGTAGGAACCATGAATAAGCCTATGTTGCTGGTGGCAATGTGATGTATGTTTGTCAACTCATAACTTGATAAATTCCTATCATTTTAGTGATTTCTTTAAAAAAAAGACACTCAGCTTCCACTTGAAAAAAATAATAGTAATAATTCTCATGCTGGTTATTATGGAGGTTAGCGTGAAAGACATAACTGTAGTGTTTAACTAATGGCTGAAAAACAAGACGACACAAAAAACACCAGAAAAACATTTCTCCAAGAAACCATTTAAGTCCAGTGTATGATTTTTAGGAGAACCTGACTTATTAATTTTTGAACATTTGGAGGAAATCACATCTAATTAAGAGTTTATTTAGTTTGTACCAACCAATGAAAAAGCATCTCTCTTTAGAAAAACTAAAACGTATAAATGGGAAAAATTCTTTAAGTAGGTGCTTTCTGGCCAGTTTGAAAATCACAAATTAAATTTGGTGATTTAAACCAGTGATATAAATTAATTCATCCTGCGAAAGATCCAATCCTTCTCTACCCAGCTGCCAAAGAATCCTGTTTGTACCTGTCTCTCATCACAACTGTTCAGCACCAGGTACACTACTGGTGTTATACATAGTATTCAGTAAATATGTTTACACTGGTATAAGATACGTCTACACAACAGAGAGGAGTTAAAATGTTTCTGAACAGAATCACTGTTTACGTTGGGGCAAAAACTGCGTTTACAACAGTCATACGCACAAAGGAAAATTATCAGATGCTGCCTCCTTGTGGACAGGCTGGAGATCGCTCCCCAGTGTCCAGAATGTTAGCCCAGGACAGAGCAATAGAAGTATTATGGTAGGGGACAGTCTTTAAACGTCTATCACTTTCACTACTAAAACCCATGTCTTCCTTGGAATCAAATTTCAGTTAGCAGTTCTTCATCCAGATGCCCACGTCTATGAGACACTGAGTTTCCAGAGATAGAACTGACACGGCAACCATGCTCTAAGTGACGGAGACAAAGTGGTCTGAATATCTTTTATTGAGACCTGAGCTTGAAATTCAAGGTGCTGAGGATAGAAAGCACATGCTTCTTGAATAGTTAGACTCCCTCGATCTCTACCCTTTCTGAGCTAAGGTCAGCTACACCAAACAAAGGCTTCTTCAAAAGTGTTTGGACTTGTGTTTATTGGTGATGACTACTTCTTGGACCTAGGAGTCAATATTGAAAGGTGGAATTTCCTTTTTCGTTTCTAGAACTTCCAATTGTGAAAGTTCCAGAAGACAGCATACTAATACTATCAGTCCTGCACTCACTCTGCAGGTCTTGTACCCAGGAAGCCCATGCACAATGATCATGTTTATGCTGCAGCTTAACAGCGCCACCCACAAGTGGAGCTAAGCAAAGTGAAGACCTTCTGAGTTGACAAGGCATTTCACAGGCTAGGACAGTTTTAACGGGGGACAATTTGATGGCTAATAAAAGGTAGGAAAGAAATGGACTATCTAAGCTTATGGTATAGCTAAGGTAGACGTAAAATATTATTTTTGCTATCAATGTTTAAGTTTTCTCCCCTCCTTTTTGTTTTAAGCTTAAAGGCACAAATATCTGTGAACACAACGGTCTTAAGATACAAGATGGTGAGTGTAAATAATGAGCTAGCAGTTTTCCCACCAGTTTTATTCCTTAGCTAAGCAGTTCTAGCTAACATGGCACATTTGCTTTATTTGAGTCTTCTTGAGTGAATTATGACAATGATTCCAGTCTCAGCCTGGAAGTGGAAGTGAATTTACTGAAATAGGATGTTAAAGAGGTGTTGGTCATATATAAAATCACCAACACCTCTTTAAATGGGATGTTAAAGAGGTGCTGTTCATCTGTATGCATAAATCTGTACATGAACTGAGAATCCTTAACTAGGTTAATTTTGCTTAACCACCTTTGATACAACTCTGAATTTCCACAGTAGTGTAATCAGACGGTGTTACTTTACTGTTGTATTCCATGTTCTCTATTCAAGAATCTTGTCAGTCTGCTCTGTGCAGTCACACAATCCATCAACACCTCCAAGTTCAGCATAGTATGTAAATTTTGCTAATGTGTCAAATTAATCCTAAAACGGGACATCTTAGCTGGGCTGTCTCCTAGATGTAGTGCACTGCTGAAAGTATATACCATCCGTGAACTGGCATAACTACAAGACAGTGAAATTCCTGGAGATAAGAATTTACAAGATGCTACAAAACCATTTAAACTTGTAAGAATAAGTAAATGAGTTAAGCCCAGGGATTCATCACTCTCGTCTATGACCTCTTGAAGTGGCAAGGGAAGAAAAAGTTTGCTGCTGCTTATTTGGATTAGAATTTTCAAAAAATGTTTTAGGAAGCAAGGTACCCATTTTTATTGCCGCACCCTCCCACCCCCAATTTTTACCTCTCCCTTCCCAAAGAGGCTCAGGGCAGCTTACCAAATGGATAAAAACATATAAAAGCAACATTGATACCTGAAGTGATGAAGAGGGATGGCTTTACTCACTCACTGCAGTTCTCTGCTGCCACCAACAGTCAACTTTGGTGCCTTTTACAAGCAACCAGAATTATCCAATGGAGGTCCTTTGTAAGGGTAATAGTATGGCTCTAGAGCCTCAGAGCCCCAGGCTGGCAAATACACACCAATCTTATTAAAGAGAGGCCCACTTTCCCTCCCAGGCAGAAAGATCACCACTGTGGGGGAGAAATTGTTAGGAAAATAAAACGGCGGTTAGGTTAGGAGTATGAGGTTTTTTGGCATAGCAGCCTACAAGCTAAACCGTGCCAAACATAAGCATGTAGAACAAGAGAGATCAGGAGTCGACCAAAAACATCCTCAGGGTCCATAAAATACGAAAGTAGCTGTTCCAGTGTGTGAAGACCACCTCTCCAAAAAGGAAAATAAATTATTCCATTTCTATATATGGAAGTCTAAATGAACAACAAAAAGGGAACGATTGAAGATTCACATATGCTTCAGTGGATAATCAGAGGAAACACTATTTATGATAAGCATGATGTTGTTTAGTAGCAGAAGAGCCATGTTCTAAAAACTGTTTGACATATGGCGTCCACAATAAAAAGGTAAATATATTACATAACAGACACAAGGTTTAGCTAATTTCCCACATTCATATAGATTTAGCTATAATTACACTGCAGCTAATTTTATACAGAGCTACTTTGAAGACATGATCTAATATATATAAAGTTTCTTTCTGCAAGTTTGATGAAACAGAATCCTGCTGTTCTAAAGCAGGTTTTATTTTTTCCTATTTTAAAATAAATGTAATTTATTTTAAAATCCTTTTTCCTCATCAGTTTGCAACTTCCAGACTTCACACCCCCAGAAACCTGTTCTTCTTAAAGCCAAGTACTGCCACCAAGTGGCAGTTTACCTCCGTAGTTAGAAACCAACATTTTGATGTATTTTGATGTAGTCCACAAAACCATAAAATGGACAACACTTTTTTCAGTGAGTTTGAAAATATTTTTTTGTACTAACATGATTACCAGGTGGTTAGAGAAAGATGTTTTTATTTTTTTTAAAAAAACTTGTACATATAATATTCCCCAAGTACTTTCTCTGTCAATCTGAATAGCTATTTAAACCCTAGCATTACCTTGCAGATACAGTGTATTATGCATACTGTATTATCAGTAGTGCTTTTAACTAGTATTTTCTTTGGGTTTAAACAAAAGCTAGAAATAAAACTCTTTAAAAGTCTTTTATTACTGAAATTTACTAATAAATGTCGATATAATATTGGTCCGAGTGCTAGGTGCTAAGGACATTTATACTGCCAGAGCTATGGCCTCCTTTTGTGCTGGCATCCTGAACTTTAAATGGAGCCAGCTTCTGGATCGGAGGTAAATGTGGAAGGGCAAATTCAAGGTATATTGAAGTCGATTGTAGTATATATTGTTTACTCATTTACAGTTTTTATTTTGTTTTGCCTAAGATTACTTAGCATATTGTCTCTGGCTATTCTGTTTTTAATTATGTTGGATGTTTATCTTTATGAGAATTTTTTATGGAAAGTTTGAAATGACCCTTGGGTCTCTCAATAAATTATTATTATTATACTAATAAAGTCAGATCATAGTTTACAGTTTATACCACTTTTCTGAATGGGGTTAGCAGTTTGGAAATTTTTGAAGTTTGGAGTGGAAAACTGGTTTATGGGCCCAACACAACATCTTCCAAAGTATATAAACAGGCAACCATCAATACAGTTAAAAAGTTTCAATTCCACAAGGAAAGCCAAGTCTCAAAACAGTATAAAGAGATGCTATTACAGTTAGATATTGGGTATTCATCCTTTTGGGATGAATCTTACACAAAAAATAAACACAATCACCACCAGTATGTGCGCACACATTTGTGGAAATTGCAGAGTGCTGAGTAGGGGAGGGACCTTGGACCCTTGTTGAAATAGTGTAATATCTTTCCTTTGGCATTAGTAAGTGAGCCAACCTTGACAGACGGCATAGGAAAGAGCTTTTTTTCTTTTCTTTTTAAATAAAAGTAGCAGCTTCTTTCACGGATAATACTTCGTGCTACGCACAGAGGAAAATCCAACCAAGGCTGCTCACTTAAGAGCATACATCATTTTATCACTTAAACTTTCTAAACATTTTTCCATACCCTCTCTTTTGTTTGTAATCAAAGTTTTGTTGTTTTTTTTAAAAAAAGTCAAGCAGATCGGGCTATAAAACTTTATTCCTCAACTTCCATGAATCTTGCAATGGTGCAAAAAGTGAGTCATATAAAAGGATACATGCAATTATGAAAATAATGCATCATAGAAAATAACAAAAAACAAGATTCAAGAAGAATGTTCAAGTTTTGATTTCCTTATTTTCTGCCAATTTACTACAAAAAAAATACAACAGAGATCATTCAAGCAGCTAGCTACATTTGATTTTTAATTTGTTAAACGCTCAAGCAATTGTCTGCACTGATGTGCTGCACTGAAGTGCTGAAAAATACATACATTTGATTTTTAATTCTAGCAGGAATTTTTCCCAAATTTGTTAAACGCTCAAGTTAATTGTCTGCACTGATGTGCAGACATAATACCAAACACACATAACTGATATTACCAACAAGTGTCAGTGTTTACATCTACAGGATCGTGCAGCAGACTGAATTTAATTGAACAAAAACTCTCCTACAGAATGCTCAAAAATGTTTTATTAAAGTTTGTCATTTTTGCAAAAAATTACTTTTTTGGAACTTTCCAAAACAAATGGAAATTCTCTTTCTGACATATACTGAAATATGTCTAGTAACATGAAATACCTTCTTTTGGTTGACAGTAACCGCTAAAATTTAGTGATGCCTGTGAAATTTGCTATTTTGCTTCATAAACATTTAAACTGAGTAAAATGTTCTTTTAAATATTTTAATAAAACCATAAATATTGTACTAAGGGCACTTTATAAGTTAAAATAAGTCAGTAAAATAAAATTGATACTTGAAGATCAACCACCTTCACTGAACCCTGCATCCCAAGAACAGAACTGCCATTCAACATGCGGTGGCATTCACTTGTCTCTCTGACTACAATGTCACAACTGTGTCCTATCCAGCAAGCTGGTGTGTCTCGGGATGTTTTGAAACGAGAAAGGCTTGGGGAAGGGGGGGTCTGTGGCTGCTGAGCGGCATGCAGAGCACCCACGCACATGGAGTGAGTGGGAAGTGATTCTAAAAAGTGGCTCTCAAGGTGGCCACCACGGCCACGCAGGCAGCCTCCATGCACTCCCACCACTATGGACCGGCCCTGCAAACAACTCGCACTGGCAGCCATTCCCCCTCTCCGGAAACACCCCCACCCCAAACCTCACCCAACTGTTCACCCTCTGGCATAACAGCTGTGGACACCATGGAAACAGGAAGCCACACCAGCTAGTAACCCCTTCCTGCCCAGGAGCTGGTGCAGCCACTGCAGCTGCTGGGAATTCCAGGCAACAATGGAGGTGCATATCCCTGGAGGGGAATGGGACTCCTGTTACTGATGGAATCCAATCCCCTCTGGTCAGTCAGGTTTGCATCCTCGGGGTGCTTCTGGATCCTTTGTTGCGTTTGGATTGTCAGGTTGCGGTGGTGGCCAGGAGTGCTTTTCACCAACTCCAACTGGTGAGGAGTTTTCTTTCCGATTTGAATTTGGCCACAGTCATCCATGCTTTCATCACCTTGAGGCTAGACTACTGCAATGCGCTCTACGTGGGGTTACCCTTGATGACTGTTTGGAAGCTGCAGCTGGTGCAGTATGCAGCAACCTGGCTCCTTTCACCGGTGTTCCGAAGTCTGCACTGGCTCACTATAGTTTTCTGGGCATAATTCAAGGTGCTGATTTTTTATTTATTCTGACCTTTAAAGCCCTAAACTGTCTGGGTCCCACATATCTGAGAGACCACTTGTCCTTCCATGCCCCTCTGTGACCCTTACAATCAGCAGGGATCACCTCTCTGTGGGTGCCATCTGTTAGTCTTGTGCATACAGTGAGGGCTCACAATGGGACGTTCTCAGTGGCTACCCCAATGCTATGGAACTCCCTTTCCCCAGAGGTTCATCTGAGGCCTAGCCTGGGCATCTTCCCGAGACTGTGTTCTTTTTATTAAGGCATTTGGCAGGCAGAGGGGGGTGACTGGGAAGGGTTAGGATATAAGGAGCTACCTAATTAAGTCTGACCAATGGTTGATCTTAGTCTAGTATTGTCACAACCTGACATAGCAGCAGGGTTTCAAATCTGGCTCTCCAGCGAAGGCCTCAACCAGGCATGCTAACCAAGACCCTCCAGGATCCCCAGACATGCTACCAGAGATCCTGAATCAGAGATGCCAGGGATTGAACTTGGGACCTTTTACATGCAAACCACATGGTCCACCCTGGCTCAGGGTTTTTGTGAGGTTTGTGGTCAAGTTGGGAAGGTTGAGGGGTTGTGTTTTTATTTGTTTTTGTAAGTCGCCCTGAGCCATCTGGAAGGGTGGGGTAGAAATCCAAATAAATAACAAATAAATATGGGGGTGGGAGAGACATGCACAAAGCTACTGTCCGAGCTGCTGTCCGCCATGGCATTGGCTTGTCACTCGTGCATTGTGGGGGGGAAAGGAGGCTGTTGTGCTTTGAGCCACCATGGTGTTGTATTTCACACATGCATCCTCTGCACATCCCCACACACCACCTTCAAATGAGTAGTTGGACGCATGGTTAATGGGTGGCCATACATGGTAGCATCTCGTTTAAGAACACCCTCTGACTAACAATTTCGATTTGAATTTGGCCACTGTCCTCCATGCTTTCATCACCTCAAGGCTAGATTACTGTAATGTGCTCTACGTGGGGCTGCCCTTGAGGACTGTTTGGAATCTGCAGCTGGTGCAGAATCCGGCAGCCCAGCTTCTTTCAGGGACGAGGCACCGGGAGCACACTAAACCAGTACTCACTGTTTGGAATCTGCAGCTGGTGCAGAATCTGGCAGCCTAGCTTCTTTTAGGGACGAGGCACCGAGAGCACATTAAACTCTGAAGTCTGCATTATCTCCCTAAAACTTTCTGGGCACAATTCAAGGTGCACTTTTCTCAAGTGAAAACTTTTCCTCCCTCATCCCCTCTAGCCTTTGACATATTTTTAGCACCTGCTCTGGAACAGCTTCTTGTGCTCTTCATTGTGTGTCCCTTCAATTATGAGGTATATTTATTTCAATAGAAAAGTGTCTACTTTCTTGACCTCACCGAGAATAAAGGTACACTGTTGGGAACTAGGAATGTCAGTTTGGGGGGACAGGACCTCTTCTGCAGTATTCTCAACCCTCTGGTGATGAGCATGAGAAGATAACAGACATTACAGTAGCGGTCAGCTGGGCAACAGCTTCTACGTGCCCTGCAGAAAAAACAGACTCCAGTTTGACTTCTGTTTTGCTAAAGATCAGAGCAGAGGCTAAGTTAAGCCATAGTGTGATCGGGGTGCAATAGCGCTGGAAGTGCAGGTGCACATAGTAGCAAAGGACTGTGCCACAATTAGGTACTCAAAAAGTACAGGCACTAAGCCCAATAAAGGATAGTGCCAGCAGCCAGACTCGGATGTGCCATGAACTTGTGGGAGTTAAAAGCTCAGGCCTTAGTCTGAGTGAGGAGACTGGAGAGTGAGGAACCCTCAAAGCGGTTCTCCATCGAGGCAAAAGGACAGAGCTAGGCTGCTACTGGGCTATCGGGAGTTTGGCACGGTAGACAAGCCATGGACGCAACCCAAGCAAGGATGCCTGGATTTGTTCCAACTGCAACCTGTCTCCTCTAGGAATTGAAGGTGGGATCTATCCTCTAGGAATTGCAGGTGTGATCTATCCTCTATATACCCAGAAAGGGCTTTTGTTAAATGGACTAAACAAGGGCTTAGGATCTAGCAATGCGAGGCAAGCCCTGAAGGACTCTGGTGGAGCAGGCTGGCTAAAAGTGGTAGCTAGAGGCCAGACCTAATCAACTGCTGTAATTTGGACGTAGGTTACTTACCCCAAAATCAGAACCCTGACAAAAGAGAGGTCCAGATTAGGGCATATATAAATGTGTATATGAAGATCCTGGGAACAAGAGAATTGACACTTGTGATATATTTGGTCCTCTGCAAGAATTGTTCTTGCAGCGTCTAAAGGTGACGGGGAACTAGATGAGGCTCACATAGCATATGAAATGTAAGAACCTACAGAAATGGGGGTTCAGACTCGTTTATAGATAATTTACATATGACTTTAACAAAGCAATTTACACCCTTGTAATCTCTGAATCGGCTACTGCTCTTCAAACTCATACGTCAACAGAATGTTCTATCACTTTTATATTTACAATCGCTCAGTAAAGAGGTTGGAGTATGTTTTTGCTGTTACCTACATCTCTTGGTTAGAATAATGCAACATACTCTGGTGGAGTCAACCAACGAAAGCCAGGTGGAAATTTCAGGCAAATGGGACACTAATGGACCAGTGAGTATTATATGTGGTTTGTAAACTCCATTCTCCAATGTTTTTGAATTACCTTTCTCTCTCATAGGAGGATTGCTAAAGTGACAGATTAAAAAGACAAAACAAAATACTCTTCCAGAAGTTATATCAGGAAGTTCCTTACTAGAGCACAAGCAACATGTCTGTACCCATGAATAGTTTATCTGAAATTTAAGCCAGTACTCAGAGGGTTTTCTAGAAGAAGCAACTCTAGAATAGATCAAGCCTACACTTTAGCGTGCAGGAGGGTGGAACCTCTTTAGACCGCCACATACTGTTCTTATTGTGAATATATAATATTATTCGAAAGGATAGGCAATAATTTTAATGTTACAGCATAGCTTGATAAGTCATCTAGTTTATGTATTTGGATAGTGAAGAAATGCAATTATATTGCATGCATCTTCAGCCTACTCTTTTAGGATGTACAATACAATAATATTGACATCTCATTACCTTCTGCAACTTCATTAAGTTTGCTACAGGTTAGGCTACATTTCATTGTCAAGATACCTTTTTTCATTCAGATGCTGCTTACCAGCAATTTCAATGCTTTATAGATGGGTGAGTTTCAGAGAGACTTTGGGGCAAGTTTTGAAAATTTGAAAGGGTATGATTTGAGAACATAAAGAAAAGCATTTGAATAAGGACAATTTATGGATCTGTGCAGCAAGAGTCACCTGTTGGAGTTCTAAAAGTATTATGAGAAAAGGTGTTTTCTATGGCCATATTTCAATTCTCAGAAGAAATTCTTACAAGATTACATATCTAAACAATTGTACAAATTGGAGCAGATTTACAAATGCAGTAACCAAAGGGGTCAGCTGTAGGATCCTGGTCATACACAGATGGAGCAGAGAAAGACTCCACAAATATTCAAGGTGAGGAGCAAACACAGAAGCATCAAAGTATTTTAATGTAATACTAGTCTGTATTGTCTAGTCTGACAATAAAGTAAAACAGAAGGGAAGAAACTAAACAAACCTATGATCCCAATTAGACTGGATTTATTGAAGAATCACAGGCCTGTACCCATTCAAAGTAAAAAAGGCATTCCAGACCAGAGTGTGATGGTACAACACAAAGATAATAGTAATACATGAAGTAGACATTAGGTGCAATCCATCTCCCATTCAAGTTAATGGAAGTTTAGCCCCTGACTTCAGTGGGAGCTGGATTGCACCTTATGTCTCTCCATTTTCCAATATGTAGATTGTAATAAGTGTGAGATAAAAATGTAAAATCAGCATGCTTTTCAATATTAAACAGTTTAATAAGTAGATATTTCTCACAAAACTGATATCATAAGTCATACTACAAAATGATTTTATTGCTCCAAAGAAATATAAATCCAGGAAATCTGAAGTCCTTATACTATGCTAGGTATTTCTAGCTCTTTGCTATCAGTACACAACTAGTATATGGATGAGCAGAACTAGTCGAGATGACAAATTTATCTTGTTCAACACATATTGCTAACTACAGGTTTCGATACTGATACTATCACCTGGCTTTGCAGGAACTGTGTGACCAGGGTATAGAAACTGTAATTTTGATTTACTGTAAAACTAGACCTAGGGACAGTCCTTCTATGTCCCAATTTACCCATCTATGAAACAGAAACCATAATTACCTCCCAGTATTGAGTGGTTGTATACAGTGTTTTGAGAATGTAAGAATACCCAAGTGCTAAGAACAGCCTAAACACAGTGGAACAAGAAAGGCAGTATCATGAAGAGCAAGCATTAAATATAATAAAGAAGCTGAAAGGAGATGCTGGGGACCTAAGTAAGAATAGTTAAGAGTCATGGTCTTATCAACCAAATTATGTTTTCCCATAATTCGATATGTCAATATATATATACCCCTATGATTGGCCAGGCAAAACAGCTTACCTGCCAGTCAAGGAGGGAGAAGACGTAGGCAGGAAAAATTATAATGCCCCTGTTCCCCAAGCAAGGGCGTAATGCTCTTGCTCCCCAAGCCCGCCCCCCACCCCCATTAGAGGACACTCATCTGCTCCCAGTCCAGCATAAACTCAACTGGGACTGGAACTCTCACTGCAGCCAGGGCTGTAAAAACAGGTTTACACAGCCATGTCCATAACAATATAGAGATCAAAGCCTGAGAGATAATTAGAAAAAGAGATAGGGTATTAGGAGTAGAAGATTAACAGCATTATTTCAGAAAACAGTATAACAGTGAGAAGTGTATAAATGAATGCAACACACCTAGAATTGATTATTGAAAAGGGGGGTATTAAAGGGGGAAGAAAATTGGAATATAAAACCAAATTTGTCAGCCTCTACAATTTCTCAAATAATTACCTAATGTATGTGAAGTACTGAATCATTCCTTTTCCCAGGACCACAGAGGTGTTCAACACTTGCATGTGATTCTTGAAAGTGTGTTCAAAGAAGATATTGATGTTATTCAACCATAGGGCTTTCTGATGCAAGTAAGAGACCCGAGACCAGTAATATAAGATCAGTCTCCGTGGGAGTGAGGGGGGGCGAGAGCACTGGAATCAGATACGCTCCTGCACTAAGATTATAGGCCATAAGGAAATTTTCATCCAGAAGGCATAACTTTCTACAAGGCAGCTGAATGTCAACGCTTACTTTTTTCAGACTTAGCAACCAATTTTTCAGAAGTCAAAGGATCTGTCAGCTTTTTATAAAAAGCTCTCTGCACTTAAACTGGTCCAACAATATTTCTATCTTAAAAAGAAAAGAACTTCCTTTATGTTAGACATGGTACCACAGTATCTATATCCATCTGTATGCCAGCAAGAATGAATATCTAAAATTACTATCAAACAAATTATTCACTCACAAAAATACCACGGGATGCAAGTGAAAGTTGGACTGCAGGTTGAACATTCTCTTCAAAACATAAAAATGGAGATAAAGTTGAGAAATTCACCTTAAGTTTGCAATTCACTTCAAATAACTTATCGGCTTTTATGTCGGACACCTGATCTGCTCCCCTGTAATTCCACTCAGGCGCATTTCACTGCAAAAATCGAAACTGTACATTAACACTGCTACCTAAAAAGTTGGTGGTGATGTGCATGTGCCTACTTTGTATCTCCACACACAACCCAACTCATGTCCACTTTAATTTAGGTTTAAAATTTTCATAAATTTGTTACAGGTTACAAATTACTAATATTAGGTCTGCAACTTCATATTTTAGTTCCTTCAAAACTGCAGGATGAATACCATCTGGTCTTGTGATACGTTACCATTTAGGTTTGACAATTTGCTTTAGAACCTCCTCCAGAATCACTTATTTGCAACAGTTCTTCCAATTCTTCACCTACAAAGACTCGGTCTGGTGTGGGTATCCCTCCCCAACATCCTCAGCAGTGAAGACCAAAGCAAATGATTCATTCAGCTTCTCTGCCATGACCTTATCCTACCTGAGTGCCCCTTTCATCACTTGATCATTAATGGCCCAACTGACTCTCTAACAAGCTTCTTGCTTCTGATGTACTTGAAAAAGTTTATATTATTTTTTTGTGTCTTTGGCGAGTCACTCCTCAAAATCCCTGTCCGCCTGTTTTATTAACATTTTACATCTAATTTGGCAATGCTTATGTTTTTTCCTATTTTCTTCATTAGGACTAGCTTTCCATTTTTTAAAGGATGCCTTTTTGGCTCTACAGCCTCCTTCACCTCCCCATTTAACCACACTGGCAGATATTTGGTCCTCTTTCCACCTTTTTAAATTTGTGGAATACATTTAATCTGTGCTTCCAAGATGATGTGTTTAAATAATCTCCACACCTCTTGCATGCATTTAACCCTTGCAACTGCTCGTTTTCGTTTCTCTAACTAATTCCCTCGTTTTTGTATAGTTCCCCTTTTTAAAGTTAAATGTTACTGCAGTAGTTTTATTCATCAATCTTTCTTATATCTATGTCAAATCAGATTATATTATGGTCACTATTAAAAAGCAGCTCTACCACCGTTAACCCTTGCACCAGGTCCTGCGCCCACTTTAGACTCGATCCAAAGTAGCTCTTCCTCTCATAGGTTCCAGGACCAGCTACTCCAAGGAAACCTACTTGTAGGTTCTAGGACTAGCTGCAGTCATTTACACAGCATCTAGAAACCTTACCTCCACAACAAACCCCAAGGAGACATTCACTCTAGTCAATATTAGGGTAATTGAAATCATCCATTATTACTGTGTTTCCAACTTTAGTGTCTTGTCTAATCTCAGTTAGCATTTAATGGTCAGTTTCACCATTCTGATCAGGGAGGTGAGACACTGCTACACACTTCCCTGTTGCATGAGAACTGGGCCTGCCCCAGGTCATGTGAAAACACCCTGTAAGTCTGGCATTTTCTGAAATGTAAACTCTATCCACCCAACCCATCCCTAGACACTGGATAGTCTAGATATAAACTGCATTAAGTTTGAAAAATACTCTCATAGTGCAACTTACATACAGGCTAATTAGCTATCCTAATCAGATGGAAAACTTGCAGGAACAAAAATTTATTTGAACAAAGTCTTCATTTCTTTTGGCTCGCCACAGCTAGTACAAGTACAGGACACTTTCCTATCTATGAATTACTAGGGGACGGGGGAGGAAGAAGGAGAGAATAGATCTTAGAATTTTTTCATCAGTTTTAAACACAGCCAAATCACCACAGAATTTTCACCAGAGTGGAAGGAAAAAATTATAACCAAGTACACAAATCACTAGAAAACACAATATATATTTCAGTCTCATTAAGCTATTGTTTTTGGTTATTGCAGAGAATTTTCTTTTTACAAGATTAAAGATAACTACTATAAATCACTTTCAAAAAGTTGTTTTTCTACTTACCTTTGTTTTATTTTACTTAGATCAGTCTGAGTTCCAATCCAACATTAAAACAACCTGCAAACCAATAAAACAAAATTTCAAAAATTGGTCTCAAAGCAGTCTTCTTACTCTCTTGCCAGGAGCAAGAGAGTACGGTTCTGTTAGAGGAGATAACAACTGACCCCATTAGCAGTAGAGAAGTACCAGATGAGACGCTTGTGCCTGTGGAAGTAGTTTGCTCTCACTCCAGTTGCAAGTATAAAGACCCGCACACAGTAATTTTAGCTCTCGTTGTATAAGTATTAGTCTAAATGACTGAGATTAAAGTAATGAGGGAGCAGTAATAGTAGATCATGAGCATTTATAGCCTACCGACATGCTCCAATAAAGTAGTGTACAAAAGCTATTTTGTAAGAAAACTGCTTCTATTTCCTGTTTCTCCTCTCCCAAATTATCTAAGTATAATTTTGCTGATTTTTTTCCTGACACAGTCATGTCCGTTCTAAGCTCAGGGGAGAATCCCATTTTAAACACGGAGTTTCCTACTAAAAGACATATGGAAAATTAAGACAGTCGTGTATATAAAACATTCCATGCCTAAGAACAGCATTGTTCAGTTCTGTTAGCACTATGAAAAGTATTTAAAATCAGTCTATTTGTTAAAAAATATTTGTTAAAACTGGATGTGTCTCCTTATAGCTTTGTGGTGTATAAAGAATATCACCCCCCCCCCCCACACACACACACACCCCCTTGTAGTTTACCTTAGAAATAGGAATGTCAAGTAAGAACTTCCCGGGCTGTACTGAAAGACCTCTCTGAGAACTTGGGGTGTTTATCAGTTCTCTTAGCTGAACAGGCAAGATATCAAATGCTTTAAAAAGGTTTAAAGATAGATACTAGTCACTGAAATAAGAATTAACCAAGAACAGTTTTAGACAGTACAAAATGAGTCTCAGCCTCCCCCTTATCTTTCAACTTGTATGCTCTTCGCCAGGGGTGGGGAACCTTTTCCCTCTCAAAGACCACTTTAAAAATCAGCACAAAGACTGAATAGAAGTTGAGCAGGGTGCGAAATTTCTGGTTGCCAAGTCGCCATTGGCGACCAGAAAATGAGGGCTGGCACCTGCCCTTAATATGGCTGTCCAGCTGCCTGTCCCGCTGAGTTTTTGTTTTTTTGTTAAGTTGCAGCAAATAATAATAAAAAAAACCTCAGCGAGACAGGTGGAGCACTGCCGCTGCTCTGCCTGTGTCCCCCTGCCGGCTGCACCTCGTAGCTACCGTGGTGCAGGGGGGGCGCATTAGCGCCTGGGCCCTGCTCAGGGGAGGGGGTGTTTAAGCCGGGGAGCCGGGGAAAAAAATAGGGATCCGCCTGTCGGCCGGGGTGCTCTAGTCTCGCAAACCGTGCGCTCCGGAGCTGAGGAGCAGTCGGCGCTGGCGCTCTTGCAGCGCTGGGATGTGATCCAGCTGGGAACGCTCTGGCCCGCCAGGGATGCCCCAGCGGGCGGGAGCAACGGAGGACGGATGGAGCGTGTCAGCGTGAGTAACCAGCTGGGCTGGCAGGAGCCAGAGTCTTCCCCCGTCTGTGCTTTGCAAAGCGGCCAGCGCAAGGAGACACCCTACCCCCTGCTATCGGGGAAGGCAGCGGGGATCAGATAGGATGACCGGATCCCCCAACCCCACAGGGCTCTCTAGAGAGACTGGCGGCTCCGGAGGAAGTTTCCAGCCACCTGCCCAGGCTGTTGCTCTCTCTCCCAGCGTTGCCCTGCCAAGTAACGACTGAGCTGTTTGCAAGCTCAGGAATGAAGGGAGCTCGCTGCGCCATGGCCTGGCCCCTGGGCTGGAAGGGAGGGTAGTTCTTCTTGAGGAACCAACAACAGGATGGTTGCTCAGTTCCCCCGTGTAGAGAAACTCCCCCTCCCCCATGTGCTAAAGTTAAGGAGGCTTGTGTACTGGGATTCTTGACAAGGGCTGGGTTTGGTAGAGTAGCGAGGCTTTTGCAGAAGTTTAGTGCTGGGTAGAGTATTTCTGTAGAGTGGGGGTGGGTGTTCGTGGAGAGGCTTGGCCCTTGGAGAGTAGACATTAGGGAAGTGGGGGCTGGTCTTGGGAAGTGCAGCCACCGGCCCAGCCCCATTGTGGGATCCGGGTGTTATCTGCTCCCCCATCCAAAGGGCACAGGACCACCCCCTCCCAGTACATTCCTAGCCCTGGGTACCAGCACTCTCCCCACACCAACCTCCGACTGCGGGTGCGGGGCATGCTCTCTGGCAACGGTGGGGTCAAAATGCAGCCCATGGAAAGCTTTTAGTTTGGTCCATTTCCAGTTCCTGGGTCTGGCCCCTAGATCTATTTCCCACCCCAAGCGCTGACAGACTGAGCTTGGGGAAATCTATGCACTGGAGATGGCTTGGGCGCTTGTGTGGAGGGTGTTGAGTTCACAATGTGTGTGTTTACCTGGGCATGAATGTGTGGAACTTGGGTGTATGTATGTACTGATGGACTATTCTGTACAAGTGTGCATGTGAATGTGTGTGTGTTCAAATAGCTGCACACACACCTGCATGAAGTATGCATACAGACCTCTGCACAAGTGTGTGCGAATAACTGACTATGCAGTCTTTTTACTCTGACTACATGGGGATGTTCCATATCTGTGCAGAAAGATGAATTTTATATCTATCGTACACTGTATGCTATTTGAAATGTTTTAAGTAATGCTGCTTCTTGTTAGCAGTTATGCCAACTGACATACCATCAGTACAGCCCAATCTGTACTGTGCAATTGCAACGTGTAATCTACCATTCTACTTTACTCAGATCTGAATGCTGCAGCTATTTTGTTCTGGCCCTGAGGTTGTGTGTGTTAAATATGTGATCAGTTTTTTTTTTATCCTGCTATGATGCTACCACTCTTCGGAGAGAGAAAGTTATCTTGCTGAAGTCCCATCCACCGGGTGGATGGGACTTCAGCAAGGAACCCTTATTTATGCACAAATATGCAAATATACATATTTGCATAAATAGGTGATGGCAAATTATGCAAATTTGCAATGTAATTTACCCTTGGTGACCAAGAAATTTTTTTGGCTACTAGACTTGGATCTGAAATTTCATGCCCTGAGTTGAGGATTGGGTGATGAAGGGGTGTGCACAGGAAGAAGAGAGTTCAGATCATGGATCTGTGCCACAGATGTGTCCCCATACCTTGTATATGCACCCTCATCTCTGCTCCCTTACAGTGCTTCTGAAAGACTAACTGGAGACCAGATCCAGAAAATGGAAAGGGGCCAGATAAAAACTGGCCTGAGGTCCTGCACCCCTGCTACTAGCTCTTGAGATGATGCAATTTCAGTATTTCCTGTCATCATCCTCTAAGCTAGATAGGGTCTGACTATCCAATGTTGAATATGCATGGCTCGGTTTATCTTTTTTTTTTTTAATTAAACCTTCGATCTTGCTTTTATGCATCAAAGAGAACACAAGTGCATCTCCTCTGCAAGTCACCCAACATCAACTCCCTGTAACCCAAGCCAGTTATTAAGTATGATTAGACTCACATGCAAACCTTCTTCGAACCAGGTGTGTGTGTGTGTAGTGTTTAAAAATGTTCTGGCAATGACTTTGCTTAAAGGTGTTTGAGCAGGACGGCTCTGATCCCTGTGTGGACAGGCACCCTAATACTAGAATACATATAGTCTAATTTGGGTGCCAATTTGTAAGAGTAAAATGTGAGCCAAATTACAATTTATACATTGCTCTTGACAATTGCTAATTTTGTGTGAAAACAAACACCTTTTACTGTCACATAAATCAGAAGCACATTGGCAACAAAATGAAGTATCCTTATCTGTAGTTTGTTGATTCAGAGAAATTGTAATAAAAGCATATCTGAACTAGATAAGAGAAATGGAATAATGCAGCATTCAAAATAAAATCAGAACTCCAACTTACGAAAGAGAAGGTTACATTTATTCAAGAACTATAGCTTATTCAGCTTGACACTTTCTCATAATGCTCACGCAAATCTAAACTTGATGGTACCTGTGAAAAAGTATCTGGGAATCAATAAAATATAAACTAAAAAGCACTAATATAAGATTTGAAAAAATTGTTGAGAAAGCAGTACAATACTTTTTAAAAAATGCTTAATGATTTGGACCCTCCTAATGATAGCATGGCGGATTGCTTTTGTATGGATGCTAGCCTCTATAGCAGAACTCTAAGTGCGCTATATCACAATGGTCTCAAATCCTGCAACAGGAACCTGGCTGTGCTAACTGCACATATCAGTGGTATAACTGATCAGGGCTTTGGACTGTAGCAGTGTTGTGACAGAGCAAAACAAGCCAGTCTCAAAATACAGCCATCTTTGACATTCAGTTAGGCCAGAAGACCAGGTCTTTGACCATTTTTACATCTTACCAGCTCTGTTCGCCTGGTTGCCACAAGTATTCTCCCTCTACACCCCCAGACATATGCCCCACTATGGGGCACATCATATGAATTTGGAAAGTGGGTGGGTAGCCTTTAAGATTACTATGGGTGTTTTCAGAAGTGATGCTACCACGCTTAGACCCAACCTAGGGTAACGGCACGTGCGTGCGTACATACACACACACACACACGGGTAGGCAGATACCCAAAACAGCCCCAAACCATGATAGCTCTTACCACCGGCTGTTCCCTGCAATTTTATGAGATCACAACTGGTGACAACTGCTACCATGGTTCAGGGCAAAGCATGGAAAACATTTGGTGGCCGCCGAACAGAAGTGACAGTGGCTGTGACCCTGGGGTGGGGTTAGGTGTGGCTAAGCATGGTAGCGTCACTTCTGAAAATACCTACTTTGACTGAATACCTTTTCTACATACCCATATAGTAGCCTCGATAAGGCTGGAGGCTATAAGGCCAGAAAATGGAGGCATCTGCTACCACAGCTGGACTAAAGGTTATTCTAAAAGCCAGAATCCTTCTTTAAAACCCTGCCAAGCTGTAAAATCTTCTGTTTTAATTATAAACCCTAATTAAAATCACAGTTGAAAAGTATAAATAGGATTGATCTGAAAATGACTCCTTTAACATAAAAAGATAAATTTTGTGTTGTACAGAAATATATTGCCAACATGAAAGCTATGAGGTTAGAGACCCCCAACTGTTACCAGTAAAATCCCACCAGTAATGGTACTGATTTGAATTGACCCCCCCATTTTTGGAACATAAGATGTACATAAACAGCAAAAGTAACAGCATATTCAACTAAGTATTGAACATTACAAAGGAATCAACAGACTTGAATAGATTTCCTTGGGTTAGGGACAGCACATTCACATGCCAACAAGATAACATCTAGGTGATAACAAGTGTTAACATCCCAATGTTCTCACCATTTATAAGCAAAAAAGATAAAGTGGGTGATTACCATGCAAACAGCTTGTCTGCATTTTCACAAGCCTGAGTTATCAGGAGCTCATCTGCATTTCAATAGCTAGCTGCCATAGTAACTAATGGAGGGGTTGAAATGACCCCTTCAGTCTAATTCCTTGAGGAATACATGGAATATGAAGTACAGGATAGCTAAAAGTGTTACGATTTTTCTGTACGACTTCCATGGCACCATGCAACCCCATCTGCAGACCAAGTTAAAAAAATTCAATGAACTCTCTCCCATGAGTCACAAATCATGGTCCAATAGTTGGCTAGTCAGATAGCATTCGAAATTTATTAGCTAAAAACAAATACTTTTCTATGTCAACAATTGCTGGAGCTACCACAAGATTATGATGTATGATAACTGCAAAGCAGGGGAAGGCAAAGCTAGTTCACAAGACTCATTTTAGTAGATGCATGCTACTAAAATGCATTCTATGTTACAAAAAAAGTTTGAAAAACACTGAACTATAATATATTGCATAAAGGATGTGGAATGCCCATTAATGTTTGTCAACCTTGTTTTGTCTCCTGTATCATCTACCCGTTTACTTTAGAAGAAGCTCCTTTCCAAAATTATTAAAAAAAAACCAAACACTGACAATCCTAGAACCCTACTTCTGCATTCACTTGGAATGTTTCACCCACTCACAGGAGTTTATACATTTTCTTCATCTTTTGAGTAAGATGGTAATCTTTTTGTAGGATGCTCTTGCTTCATCATTATAATCCAAGAGAAATGCAAGAGAAAAACTTCCTTCTTATCAAAAGAAAAGCCTTTGGCCATGTTTTGCTCGTTTCTGCTTGTTGCAACCTTCAAGTAGAAGTCTCATTACCATGGTCTTGAAGATTAAAGAATATAAGAATTAAGATAAGATTGTAAGGACAAGTGGAGTATGTACATATACCAAGGCACCTCACCAAAGCATAGAGGGAACACTAGCAAATACCCACTCTCCTCACTAGTGTCATGAAAGAGGAAGCCACTTCATAAAATACTTCTCTTAATACTTAACGTAACTGGTCTTTGAAGTGGATTGAAGTGAATATTTGACTCATCTTAGACTGGACTCATCCAAGTCCAACACTACTATTGCCGACTAGCTATTGCCGAATATGGAATCAGAAAAGCTGAATAGCTTTACAAGTGAAGCATTTTCCTGTGTTGGTCTTGTGAAGGGCACCATTCTGCTTCGTTTGCAATTTTGCATCTGAAATTATTTTACCCACACCCAGTACCTAAAGGCAGAACCAGCTCCTGTATCCTGCAACAGAAGAGGCAAGCTTCTCAGCCAATGTAGCAACAAAGCTTCTCTGTTTTTTAAAAAAAATCTTGTCTATTTCCTTAATGTATTCAATACGCGAAGATCAAGAAAGAAAAAATGCCAACATATTCCTGACCTTGAAAAAGTGAGGATGACATGCTTGTCACTTATGGAAACAGAAAGCCTGTTGCTGATTACAAGCCTATATATTCAGAGTAATTAGAACTACCAACAAGAGGAGAAAATAGCCAATGCTGTTTGATGCCTTGGAAACCCAGAATACTCACAGCACTGGTTAAAGGGATTGTCTCACCAAAATAAAATCTCTGGAGTAAGATACTATTAATGGCTCTGTTTGAAAAAAAGAAAAAAATAATAATTATAAATCAGTTTTCCAAGGAGGAGTAGTTATGCAAAAAGCACCCAAACTAATCAGGTCTCGTTTACTAAGGGGGCTACAGAAGAGGGGGAGAATGTTCAAGGAGTCAATTGGATTTTTCAGCTACAAAAAGGACAGCTACACCATGTTACAAAATTTTGGGACAGTCTTCTTCCCGTAGGAAACCACACTAGAAGTCTAGACCATATGATCAGATTCGGTGTTGCAACACACTAAAATGCTTTTCATTTACAGACAATAATGCTTTCATAATTGTAAGTCATACCAAATTTTGGGTTTGTTTGTTTTCTTAAGAAAAGGAGGAATTCTCAGTGGGAACAAGTTCAGAAAGAAGAGAACATCACCAGGTAAAAGGTGAATGTGTAGAGTCAGAAATTCAAGTCTCAAAAATTCCATCATTGCCACTTCCAAGACTTGAAGAAACAATCACTTACATGAACAAGGAAAAAAGATAGGATTTAACTCTATTTAATAAATGGGACTTAAACTAAATTTAACATCCTATTCGACTTCGCCTAGCAATATAAAGACTTATCAGGGACGTTTCATGCATTCCTTTTATACACCCAAGTTGATAGAGAAACAGAGCAGACATGCAACCACCCCCTTCAAAGTAGCTTACTGGGGAGCACTCTCCGCTCACAATTTTTAAGCCTCAAAATGAATGAGTTTGGCGATATTAACTATGCTGATAAAGTACAGAGCAATATTTGACAGCACAAGGAACAACTAGAACTATTATTATTATTATAAGCATTTATATAGCGCCAGCAATGTACCTGACGCTTTACAAAAAAACAAGATAGACACGGTTCCTGCCTGAGAGCTTACAATCTAAAGACGGGGAGAGGAGACAGGGAAGGGGGAACAGAGGGAGAGACAAGGGATGCGACATTCATGAGGATGCGAGATCTCAGGTACAGGTTCTTGGCTTAAATCTTCATCGTTTCTACAGTTCAGGTAAGCAGATTACAAGTCTATACATGCCATATGTACAAGAAAGAAAAACCAGGCAAGGAACAAACATGGGAGGAAGTACAAGGTAAGAGCATGCTCTTAATCAACTACAACACTGGACAGGAATGACCATTTACTTCAGGCTTGCATGGCACTAACCAACCACCAAGCATGTGTCTTCTCAGATATAAGACTAAAATAACCTAAGGAGATGTTTGCCGAGCTGTTCGCAGGAGGGGTGGGGTAGAAATTCAGAAATAAATAAATAAATAAATAAACAAACAAACAGTAATATACATTTACTCATTTGTCGATTATTGACAATTTCTTTCTTTGCAGCACCAGCAAATTGAAGAGCTTTAGTCTCAAGCATTTTTTAAAAAAAAAACAATGCAAAAGGTACCCACCTCACCAAATTTATCAAGTTGCACTTTTCATTCTCATGTAATATGCCTTTAAAATCCTCCATAGACTTGGACCATACTAGCTTATCTCAGGTTGTGTCTCATTACAGCTACCTCTAGTTGTTAAGGCTGCTTACGTATTTTTATTTTAAGTCCCCATTTTCACTTGCTCAAACTTTGTAAAATTCCTGCCACGCTGAACTTTAAGACCTGTACCCTAAAACTAAATGCATTTTCAGAATGAGCAAGGATAGTTAAGGAATTCAAGGTGAAAATTCTTCCAATTATGTTTTTAGTTTCTTTAAAAAGTCTGTGGCTGAGTCTCAGGGTTGGCATGGTATTTACCAGGGGTGGTTTTTTTACCACTGTGGGAAAAACTAATTCAGCCTAGCTTAAAGGCATTAATATTTTCTATTAATATAGAACAGTATGGATGACAGTTAAATTTTAGTTACCTTTTCAAAATGTAATTAGATACCGCAGTAGATTTAGGTATTAAATTGTAATTGTACAAATAAGTAAACTCAATGGGTAAAATATATGTAATTTAATACTTAACTTTTGAATGCCCATATACATTTTGTTTTGACATTTTACTATTTTTTCAAGGAAGATATATAAAATATTTGTTTTTATTACATGAACCAAAATCGAACATTAGATTATATGAAAAACACCACCAATGGCAGAGCTCTAGACTTGAAGCATTAAGCAACCAGAAGAATGTACATGCCATACTTGGTCAGATCAACTGGTCCATCCAACCCAGCATCCTGTCTCTAGTAGTGGTCACCTTTGGTCACTTCAGAGATGTACACCGTGCCTGCCCAAGAACTGCTCCCCTTCCCTGTTCAGACTGAGTGGCACTGTGGTGGGAAGCGCAGAGCCCTTAGACATGCCCCTGGTGGAGTGGGAACCACTGCTGCTTAGTCCTCAGCATGACATGTCTGCTGTACTCTCCAGCGTGCCAATTTACTGTTTCTTCTTGGTTGCTAGGATGCCAAGTCGCCATCCTGACCCTGTCACATGATATGGTATTGTGTCTGACACCACCAAGTGCCTCATCAGGCAGAAAGAAAGCCCTGCCTGGGTTCACAAATGCCTCTGTGCATGTGCGGAATGCCAGAGATCGCAAAAGAAACCCAGATCGGGGCAATAAGAGTCCCTCCCCCCCGGTCATGGTGGTGGAAGGTAAGCCAAGAGCACAGCAGGAAAACAAGGAGCAGCCAAAGATCAAGAAACAAAAAGACTGCTCCTAGAAGTAAAAAGCAGCAAGTGCTCACAGAAGTCATATCTGTGCCCCTCTATTCAACCACAGCAGCCCCCAACGAACCCTCCTATGGAGACACACATGCAAGTGAAGGGTATTCTAGCATCCATCTTTTCCTTGCTGCAAGGGATGCTGTAGCCCCTGTATCAGGGCCATTTAATGGAAAATCCGCAACATCCAACCCTCCCCCTAGGGACCCCTTCAGGCAGCAGGGTACACCTTGAAGCCCCTTCCAATGGCTGGTCCCTTGGCCTGGGTCCATTCCCCTGAAGTCCCTACCAGAGCCAAACCAGATCCCTAAACTATCTTCCTCAGTCACACTAGTGAGGTGTCCAGCCCTATTGACCCCACAGAAGCATCTACTCTACTCTTAAAAGGATCTTCAAAAAAAACAGGTACGGGTGAAGAGCCCTAGCAAAAGAAAGGCATGTAGTCGATCCACATGCCCACAGAAGGCACAAACGTAAGAAAAGCAGACATTTCCCTCCTCCTCTCCGAACTGTGACCCTTCCGACCTTGATTCTGAAATCTGGTCACTCAATTCAGACAGTACACCTTCACCTAGGCTCTCTATGGCAAGGAAGGAGACGACTGCTACGAGCAAGGCTCTTAAGCCCACAAATCAGAACCACCCCACTTCCCCCTGCCACTCTTCTGAGCAAAGTTCATAAGTAGATGAGGGAGAGGCTTCTGACTCCCAAGGGGAGGGGGAAGAACAGACTCATCTCTTCCCTCTCCACTTATTAGACTGCACTTTACAGAGTCTTGTCTAGGCTTAAACTCGGACCCAAGCAGGAGGCACAGCCGCCTACAGAGCTTGACTCTGCATGCAAATATTTGATCACCAAGGTCAAGCAGGGCATAGCCTTCCCGCTGCCATTTGAGACATCAGAGCGGACCATGCCAGGCCACTCAGCACTCACATCCAGGCTGCGTATGCCTTTAATCAAGATAAGGAGGCAATGTGCTCTAATCCCAAAGTGGATGCAGCAGCTGCTTCCCTAGCTAGGGACTCTATTTTCCCCTCAGAGGGTGATCTCTTTCCTAAAGATTGGACAGACAAGGGGATAGAATGTGCCCTCCACGAGGCTTTCAGCTCCATTGCCTCAGCCCTGAAAGCAGCCACAGTCTCAACGTATTTCAGCAGACCCCTTCTGTCTTGGCTAGACAAGCTCAAAGATCCTCACCTTTCCATGAAGGAAAAGGCATCTCCCAGTAAACATGCCTTTCTAGCAGTTTCGTTTATCGCTGATGCCTTTCTAGACACTGTGCATTTCACGGCACCTTCTATGACCTCTACTGTAGTTACGAAGAGACGGCTCTGGCTCAGATCATGGAGTGGCCCACACTCCAAGGCACTTCTCACAGCAGCTCCATTCACCAGCACAAGTTCTTCACAGAGGCTGTGGAGAAAAAGAAAAATACCTTAACGGCACACTCAGCCTTTTCATCAACATTCCAGGCAGTCCTACAACTACACTACCCCCAGAAAATATAACCACTCCAATCAGCAATAACACATTCGTTTCTCCAAGCCCACATGGCAACAAGTGGGACAAGCTATCTCCAACAGAGGAGCTAGCAAGCACTCCTCCAAGCCTTCCCAATGACTGAAGGGACACCAACGACAAACAAGCTCCAGCAGACGGGGGAAAGCTTGAGCTCTTTTAAAAGGCATGGAGAGCTTCCACGACCAACAGATGGGTACTAGAGACAGCGAGATACGTGCCCAACCAGACAATCTTTTTGTTCTATCTCCACAAGCACGTAATCACTCCAAGCATGAACTCATGCTAGAGGCCATGCAAAAGCTTCATTCTGCAGGGCTATAGAGCGTGTTTCCACACTGTTCCTGGCACCCAAGAAAAATAGGGAAGCAAGAGTTGTCCTAAACCTCAAGCGACAATCGTTTTGTCAAAACTCAGCATTTCCGCATGGAGACACTCAAGTCCATCACAACAGCGATTGCACCAGACTTTCGAGCTTCTGTGGACCTCAAGGACATGTGTAGGTAGAAGGCCTACCTACACATCCCCATGTGTCATTGCCACAGAAAATACTTGAGGTTTTGCTACGCGAGTGTACATTTGCAGTACAAGGCCTTGCCTTTTGGCTTATCGTCTGCTCCCCACACGTTTACCAGAGTGCTAGTGATCCTCATAGGTGCATTCGACACCAGGGGATCCACTTACACATATATTTCGATGATATCCTGATTTGAGCACCATCCCAGGGGCAGGCACACCAGCACATGCAGCTCACAACTACCTTTCTGCAGCAGCATGGGTTCCTGGTGAACTGGGAAGACAGTCAACTTGTTCCCACTCAGACTTGTTCACCGGGGGGCAATATTGGACACAGCTGTCGAACGCCTAGTCCTTGCACCGACTCCTCAGCTTCTTCCGGCATTTCGGATATGAGCAGTTCTGGTAACACCCAGAGTTTCCCTTTTTATCACTGGCAACCCTGTTAGACTCCATGGTATCTTGCATAGAACGGGTATACTCGCCAAGGCTGCACATGCACCCCTTTCTCCATTTCCTTTGACCCTTTCAGAGTCGAATTGCCACAAAGCAGGACTGCCTTCTGCCCCTGCCATTTGCAGTTCCCTGTGGTTGTGGTTGACAAAAGGACAGATTCCATACGGGGTTGCCCCTTTCGGACCCCAAGCAGGTGATCTTAACTACCAACGCCAGTCTTTCCAAATGGGGAGCCTTCCTAAGGGAATGCAACTTGCAGGACACATTGTCACGGGAGGAATCTCATCTCAGTATCAATGTCCTGGCGCTCAGGGAAGACCAGCCCTTGTTAAAATGGCGACTCAGAAAAGTGTGTCAGCAGTGGCTTACATCAACAAACATGGGGGGGGGGTGGTTTCGAGTCCAAAGCCCTCCAAAAGGAGGCAGCAACCCTTATGGAGTGGGCCAAAACCAACGTCTGCTCCATAAAAGTCCTTCACCTAAAGGGCAAACTCAATGTAAGGGTCAACTAGTTGAGCAGGAGACACCTGGACCCTGAAGAATGTTTCAGCTTATTGTCAGAAGAGTGGGGGTCCCAATATTAAACCTGTTTGCCTCCCAGGAGAACAGGAAGGTAAGAGTCATCTTTGCAAGATCCATGGATCCCCTACATTAGCCACAGATGCTTTAGCTCGCTCCTGGCCAAAGGACTTATTGTATGTCTTCCCACCATTCCCCTTCTCCTGAAAACACCCAGGAAGGTACAATGCAAAGGGACCACGGTAGGGTGGCCATACCTCCCCTTTAAAAGAGGACACTTAATAAAAAATACATGGTGCAGGGCTGCAATGGAACCAATGTAGCCCTGCAACATGTATTTTTCATAAGTGTCCTCCAAGAGGAGGTATGGCCACTCTAGACTAGGGTGATCCTGGTTGTCCCACTCTGGCCCAGAAGTCCGTGGTTCTCAGACCAGAAGTCCCACCCCACCCCACCCCACCCACTGCGGGAGGACCTCCTTACTCAGAAGCTCCTCAGTTACCACAACCTAGCCCTCCTCTGACTTCAAGCCTGGATGCTGAGTGCATCCAGCTCAAAGCACTGGGGTACTCAGTCTAAGTCACTAACACAGGGTCCAGAAAGCCTCCCACAAACTGAATTTATTCTGCTAGCTTGGACCCATGGGATGGTTCTGTTCCCACCCTCCTAGATGTGTTACAGGAGGTGTCAAAAGCCCGTATTAAGACCAGCACATTAAGCAGACAAGTAGCAGCGATCTCTGGAATGCTTGGGTGTGCCGCAAGGCCTAACCCACCAGTTCACCCCCGACATCTGTCACTTTTTTGTGGTCAGCCAAGCTTGTCTTGCCTCTAGCAGAACGTACGTTTCCCACCTGGAACATCAATGTGATCCTTAAGGCCCTGGTTAAACCACCATTCAAACCCATAGTCTCAGTTTCATTGTATTTCCTGATGATTGAAGTGACCTTTCTTGTGGCCATCACCTTGGCCAGTAGGGTCTCCGAGTTGGGGGCCCCATCTGTTGACCCTGACCTATGCATATTCCAGGAAGACAGGGTGGTAGTGCAACTCCACCCAGCCTATATACCCAAGGTGAACACTCTCTTCTATAGGGCCCATGAGATTTCATTGCCATCGTTCTATCTTAATCTCTTCCTCCCAGAGAAAACGGATTAGCACACATTAGATGTGCATTCAACTTGACTGCCCCTTTTCATAAGTTTCCAGCCCTGTTTGCGTATGGCTCAGAGTCCAAGGGTTCAAAATGTCTAGGTCCACCATTGTCCACTAGATACAAGCTTGTATCTCAGAGACGTACAAAGTGGAGGGATTGCCCCCTCCAGAATACAGTCAGGTCCACTCTCTCTGGGGCACAGCCATCTCCCATGCATGAAGATCCCAAGCCTCATAAGGAGATTTGTAATGCAGTCACCTGGTCCTCATTGCATTTGTTCATTAGACATAATAGTATTGATACAGGGGCTGCAATAGAGGTGGCATTTGACAGGCGGTTCCTCCAAACTGTGGTACGGTAATTACATCATCACTGAGCCATCCCTGTGTCCTGTCCTGAAAAATGGGTACTGCTAGGTTATATCCCACATTTAAGAATGCTAAGCAAACAGACCCTTGGAAAATGGGAACTGAGTGCACTTACCCATGAATTTTCCTTGTGGGGTCTGTTCATACAGCAGTCTGTTCCCAACCT
The DNA here is from genome assembly GCA_003113815.1 of Sphenodon punctatus. Taxonomy (NCBI): domain Eukaryota; kingdom Metazoa; phylum Chordata; class Lepidosauria; order Sphenodontia; family Sphenodontidae; genus Sphenodon; species Sphenodon punctatus. The sequence continues at coordinate 4,612,219 of QEPC01003743.1, read as the reverse complement.
CAGGAAAGACACGAGCCTGGTTAGAGGTGTCAGGGATGGCCCACTTAGCTCTCGGAGCAGAGTATTAGCGAGTGGTCGATCGTAACATCTGGCTACCACCTACTGATGGTGTAGACCTATATTTGTTTATGGTGTACGTTCCGTTCTGGTCTTCCACATTAGCACGTGGTATACATCACGACGCCCCTCATGGGCCAATAAACATACACTGAGTTACGTAGCCAGGGCCAGTTTGCTCTCTGTGCCACTTGATGGTTGTGGAATGAATTGGGAATGGCCGACCTTTAATACTACTGTGCAGACAGACGCCCAGAAACGTATAAGTACGTCCAATTTTCCTTTCCCCTTTATGGTCTAATTCCTCCTCTTTGTTTGCTATACAGACATGTGAATTTTATTGTTTAATAAAAGTTCCAGATTCAGAAGCTTAATTTCTGTCCACGTAAGCAAGGCAATAATGGCATGAAGCTTAAGATTCAGGTTGAAGGTAGGTTTTTAAAAAAATTTCCTTTCATTAATGTTAAGCAGACCATATTCCTGTAGAACTAGTACCAAACTACTATTTACAGCAGTTTTCATTAGTATATTTTTTATTTTATTTTTTGCATTTTCCCAGGAAGAACCTGGTAAGCTTGCCTGTCCAAAACTAGTTTTTCCTGGGAAATTGTCAATCCTACCAAGTGTCGATATTTAGAAGTCTGAGTCAAAATTTTCTTCACTAGCCGACTGATTGTACCCTGTAAATTGGCTTTGATTTACAAAACTTTGAAAAGTTTCAGTGTGCAGACATCTTTTTTTAATAAAATGTAGATGTATTTTAGAGCAAAGAAAGCCTTCTGCTTCAGATATCCAAAGGAGCCCTGCCTCTTACAATGCATGCTTTTAAGGAGACACTACATATCTCCATTTAAAAACCTATTTAAAAAGCCACATTTTGCATAACTAAGCACAAAAGTCAAGAAACGCCAAAGTTAAAATTTGTGTGTACGCCTAACTCTGCCTTTGCGGGTATACACTGCAGGACTGATCAGATTAAGTGTAAACATATTCTTCATGCACAGGTTTTTTTTTCCCCTTATAGTCCTATGTTTAATTAAACTTATAGCCCACTCTATCCCAAGAGCTCACAAAGCCACATCCTCCTCCTACAGCATCTCACAACAAAAATACATATTTTATATATACACATACATATATATACATACATACATACACATATACATACATACATATATATACACACATATATACACACACATACACACACACACAAAGAATACAATAACCACATAAAATCACAGCAAAACCCCCCCAAAATTGAGCTAAAACCCTACCTCCCCCCACTCTACCCGCCCACCCATCACCCGTCTCCCTCACCAAAGCCAGGTCTTACACGGTCTTCGGAAAGAGGGAAGATGCGGGGCCAAGCGGACCTCCGTTAAGAACGAGTTCCACAGCCGAGATGCGGCCACTGGGAACCATAGTTTGCGCCCCCCCAAAAATACTCGGGGGACCTCGAGACAGGTGCTCCCGGCTGACTGCAAGGGCTGATCCAGGACACGGGGTGAGGTGGTCTTGCAGGTAGGCAGGGCCCAAGCTGTTTAGGACTTTATAGGTCAGCGTCAACACCAACACCGTGAATCGGGCCCAGAAAAACTATAGGCAGCCAATGCAAAGAACTGTGCACTGGTGTAATGTGCTCATGGCAACCCATCCCCATAAGGAGATGGCCCACTGCATTCTGCACCAGCTGCGGTCTCCAGACCATCACCATGGGTAGCCTCACATAAAGCATGTTGCAATAGTCCAGTCTCAATGTGATGAAAGCATGGATGATGGTGGCCAGGTTAGAGTCTGAAATGTACAGCCAAAGGCATCACACCAGATGTAATTGGTGGAACACACTCCTCGCCACAGCCACCACTTGGGCATCCAGGCACAGATGCGAATCGAGCAGCACTCCCAGACTACGGACCTGAAGGACCAACGGAGGGCAAAGTCCATCCATTATGGGTGCCACCACTCCCTCACCCCCACGCACCAGTATCACATCCATCTTATTGGAATTCAGCTTCAGGCAGCTCACCCTCATCCAGTCCACCACAGCCACCAGACACCTTGTAAGCACCAAGATCGTCAGGCACGGATCAGCTGGAAATGAGAATTAAAGCTGTGTGTCATCGGCATACTGATGCCACCGCACACCAAACCCTCTGACAACCTCACCCTAAGGCTGCATGCACATGTTGAACAGGAGAGGGGACAGAGTAGAACCCTGCAGGACTCCACACGCGAGGTCCCAGGGGGGATGACGAGCAATCCCCCAGCACCACACACTGAGTTCTCCCAGCCAAGAAGGAAGAGAACCATTAGAGAACAATCCCACTCACCCCGGCTCAGTCCCACAAGCGGGTCACCAACATCTTGTTGTCAACGGTATCAAATGCAGCTGAGAGTTCTAACAGGATCAACGGGGTTGACCAACTCTGGTCCAGGTCACGATGGAGGTTGTTGACCAAAGCCAGAAGCGCAGTCTCGGTGCCAAAACCCAGATGAAAGCTGGACTGTGAGGGATCCAGAAAACTGACACTAGTCAAACGCCCCTGAAGCAGCTGAGCCACCACCCATTCAATAACCTTCCCTAAAAAGGGAAGGTTAAAGACTGGCCGATAGCTGGCAAGGGAGTCCAAGTGATGGTTTCTTGAGCAAGGGCCACACCACCACCTCCTTCAGGTAGCTCAGCACTCTGCCTTTCTGAAGGGAGACATTGACCACCCCCACCAGCAACAGCCCCAGTGTCTCCCAGCTGGCCTTGACCGGCCAGGATGGGCATGGATCCAGTTCACAACAGGTAGCTCTAACAGCCCCAAAATCATCACTTGCATCAGCAGACACCCACTGAAACGGATCCCATAAAACTGGACAAGACGGGGCTTCTATTACCTATGATTCTGCCATTGCTTCAAGCGCAGCGTTGAAGTCATGGTGAAGTTAGTGATTTTATCCAAAGTAGTAGACAAACATGTCACAGCGAGCATTGGAAGATTCCAGTTCCAGGAAGAGGGAGGCTGGACTGACCAGCCCCCTCACCACCCAGAAAAGTTCAGCTGGATGAGACTTTGTGGACGCTATGAGAGCAGCAAAGAAGCGGTTCTTTGCTGCCCGCACAGCCACGGCATAGGTTTGTAAACTAACTCTATGCTGTAATTGGTTAGCTTCCGCGCGAGTATGGTGCCACCGTTTCTCCAACCGCCGCCCTTCACGTTTCAGCTACTGCAGGTCCTCCATAAACCAGGGGGACCTGCGCAGTTGTTCAGGGAGCTGACGTATAGGAGCCGTTCGGTCGATGGCCTCCATCAGCAAAGTATTCCAAAGGATGGTGGACAAGATCAGAGGGTATCTCCCCAAGAGCATTCCAGAACCTCTCCAGTTCCTTAGTCTCCAGGGGTGAACCAACCGAACTGGTTCTGCACCTCTCCGGGGGCAGACGTGCACCAGGAGGAGGTAATGATCCATTCACGACAAGAGCACAGCTGACACCTCCCCATGCAAAAGCTCAGGTGTGTCAGGCCAACAACCACCTTTAAATCATTTTCAAAGACTGTATAGCGTACACAATGCTACAAAAGAATACAGTTGTGTTTTAAGGTTGTAGAAGTTATAAGATAGCATGTAATCACCTGAATGTCATTTAAAATACATTTTAGAGACATAAAACAATTTTAAGATAATGCATGCAAAAAAACAAATTGTAAATATGAGCTTAACTTTCAATTTTCATGCATTAATAATTATTACTTATATAGCGCCAGCGATGTACCTGGCGCTTTACAGAAAATAAGATAGACACGATCCCTGCCCAAGAACTTACAATCTAGCAAAACACTTATGTTCTTTAACAGTTTTAAGGAAGATGCATTTTTCCTAAAATGATTTGAGATTGCAACAGTTATTTCGGTTTTCTGCCAGAAACATTCACTGTGTTTTTCCTGAACTTACAAAATACAAGCAAATTGACACCTGCATGGGTGCAACTGCAGGCTTTTATTTATTGATTTCAATTTTTACCCCGCCCTTCAGAAAAAAGGCTACGGGCAGCTTACGTTATATAAAAGCAGCTAAAAAATATCCCATAACCCACTCCCCACCACCACCTTTTCCCTAGCCCTCCATCCAATCCCACCATACCCTATGCCTGCCTGTCAAACACCTGGCCAAAGTTGGGTATCATCAGCATACTGATGGCACTTCACTCCAAGTCTCCATACAATGTCACCCAGGGGCCTCGAATACACATTGAACAGGGAATCCCACAAAGGAAGCTCCTGAGGGGACAATGAACCACCACCATCTGAGTTCTCCCAGCCAGGAATGAGCAGAAGCACTCTGGAGCAGATCCGCAAACCCCTGCCAAGTCCCAAAGCATGTCACCATCACCCCATGATCAATTGTATCAAAGACCTAATCAAAACAGGGTACAAGTTGCCCCTGTCGATTTCCAAGTGGAGATCAACCACCAAGACCAGAAGCACAGTCTCAGTGCCATACTCAGGACTAAATCTTGACTAGCCTGGGTCCTGGAATAAAGATGCACCTGAAGCTGCAAAGCAACCACCCTTTCAATAACCTTCCCTAAAAAGGGAAGACTAGAGACAGAGCAACAAGCTTGCAGGAGAGTCAATAGCAAGAGATGGTTTCTTGAGCAGGAGTCAGACAGCCAGTTTTAAGGCCATCGTGCATCCTGTCCTCCCAAAATGAGGCACTGACAGCCCCAGCAAGCAACGACCGCAATGTCTCCTAGCTAGCTTTCACCAGCCAGGATGGGCGTGGATCTCACTCTGAGTGGCCGGTCCCCAGGCTCCCTCTCCCCCTCCCCCAGTTGGAGGAGGGGGTGGGGCCAGCAGCTGGTTGCCCGGCTGCGCCGCAGGCGCGCATCACAGGCAGTGTGCCTAAGGGCCGCACCCAAGGGCCTTTGGGCATGGCCCTTGGCGGGGGGAGCGGGAAACTGTGATTGGGGGGCTTAGTGGAGGTATGGGGGAAAGGATTTTAGTTAAAGATGGGGAGATATGGGGTGGGGAGGAAGAGGAGAAGATTCGATTGGGTGGAGAAATGGGGGGGGGGTGTTTGGAGTTGGGGATGCCCCTCTGTGACAGAGGAGGCGCTCTCCCTGAGTGAAAGAGGGGGAAGAGAGGCCAACGGGGGTGGAAAAACTGGCCCTCCGGTGGCAGAGGAGGGTCAGGGGGGTGGGCTATGCTTTCCAGTGAGAAAGAGAGGCGTAGCCCGAGTGGTTGGGAGGGGTGACTCCCTGTGAGAGTGGAAGTCCCAGGCCTGGGGGTAGTAAATGATCTGCCGGTGGCAGAGGAGGGTCAGGGGGTTGGGAGGTGGGGGAATTGGTTGGGGGGGTGAGCTATGCTTCCTGGGGAGATGAGGAGGCATAGCCCAAGTGGTTGGGAGGGGGGATGCCCTGTGAGAGGGGGAGTCCCAGGGGAAGGGGGAAAGAATAGGGAGGGATGTGTTGGGAAGAAGGAGGGGGTGGGAGGGGAGGGTTCTCCCT